>JAHPZR010045096.1:0-2500 GCA_019787425.1 Platygyra sinensis | reverse complement strand
CGCCAGAGGAATCTGAAAACGCGCAGGTTTCACCCTGAAAACGCATCAAATGTTTTCGGTCCGCACTACGCCGTAGGAATCTAAAACAGAGGTTTCACGAATACGATACTCGGTCAACAACAAACGCCTTAGAACGAGAGAAACATACAGCTTGCTATCTTGTTTTGTGTGTTACATGTATGCGGTAATAGCATATTTTCATCCCGCTAAATCGTTCCAGAGAGAACAAAAACATGCTTGTCGTCTTTGGCGGTCCTTTTGTGTTATGTTAACTGCGAAAAAAATCGCAAATTTTGTAAAATCCGCAGGTCCGCACGTCGGCACTAGTAGGTGGAATTTGCATTACAAAGAAGTGCAAAAAATCGCAAATTTCACAATGACCTATTGAAAAATCGTGAAGGTAGCGAAAAATCCTAAATTTTGTAAATTTTGTAAAATCCGCAAGCCGGTGCTTGCTGGTCGATTAGCATAAAATTGTAAATTTCAGCACTGCATAACGTACCGAAAAATCGTTGAGGCAGCAGATTTTTGTATATCTGGTAGAGTTTAACGAAAAATCGCAAAATTTGTACCTGCGTTCAATCCTGGACATAAGTGGACAACGCGGCATCAAAAGTTTTGCGTCCACACTACGCGGGAAGAATTAAAAACGCAACAATTACTGGTCATTTTTGACTTGAGATCGAGCGAAACCAGGGCAGGTGAAGATTCCTTCGGTTTGCCGAAGAGCGTTTTCGAAGGACGGCAGGTCTAACCAAAGTAATGAAGCTCCATTTTCAAATTCCTCCCGCGTAGTGCTGACGAGGCCTGAGTAGACCTAAACTAGAGCTATTCACGTTCATCGTCAAAAACAATCTGCTGCTACTCTCTCGGCATTTCAATCTGATCCAGGATTATTTTCATAATTTAAACAGTAAGGTCATTTTCATTTCCTGGAATTGTGCATCCAATATGCTATCTGTACCAAGTCGAAGTAGGCTGTGAACATATGAATGTTGTGCCGCGTAGCACTCTGAACACAAATGGTGCAACAGAGAATTAACTCTGAAGTGTAAATTAAAGTGAGGCCCTATGCGCCATCTTGGCGCCAGGGGACAGGTGAAGGTGAAATGAAAGTGCTACGTGAAACCCATGAAAGACCCACTAGGCGTTAGCCCTAGTAAAGGGAATCAGGAAATCACACGAGGTAAGGAAAAAATTATTTTGACCTCGGTGGGAATCGAACCCACGACCTCAGGATTAGATCTACTGTTCCTCTGCCGACTGAGCTACGAGGTCGGACAGAGAAAGTCGGGAACGATTTAGGTGGCGAATCGCGGAGAAGAGAGAGTAAGGGTACATATAAATACTGTGCCGCGTAGCACTATGAACACAAATGGTGCAACAGAGAATTAACTCTGAAGTGTAAATTAAAGTGCTATGTGAAACCCGTGAAAGACCCACTGGGCGTTAGCCCTGGTAAAGGGAATCGGGGAACCACACGAGGTAAAGAAAGTCTGTGAACGGTCTACTTCTGAAAACTGAAGCAATTGTCGCAACTTTTCAGAGGGCCGGTTGAAAAAAGGCTTTTCAGTCTCCGTTTCAGTCTACCCGCGCCCAAGCTAAGATAGTTTTCTTTTTCGTCGTTACGCGGAAATGTTTTCGTTTCTGATTATTTCTTTAGTGCTGTTTTAAATAATAATTTTGCTGCAAGATCTTATTACTCACCTTGTATGTGTGTATAGAACATTAACTCAATCAGTCAATAAATAACATACGCTAAAAATCTCAAGGGTGACACCACTGCACTAGTCAGGGGTGCAGCCGACACGTTCGTCCCCGTTGTTTCCACCTGCTGGTTTCAGGTGTTTGCGCGTCCGGCTTTCGTGCACTTAGTTTTCACACTTCAGTCAGTTTGCTATAATCCCGGTACATCTGCCGGTTGACATTAGGAAGTTTAAGGCCCCGTCCACACTAATCCGTTTTCAAAAAGATTTGCGTCCACACTTATCGTTTTCGTATCATTTTCGCCCGTCCACACTACAACGCTGTATCCGTTTTGAAAACACTTTTATACCTCAGTGCGCACGCTCAAATGAACTCGACATATGCGCATTTCAATATATCGGCCCGCGAAATTGGCGCCATTCTTGATACTCACGGTCGAGTGGTCTGGCGCCTAGTCGTGTCTATTTTGATGACGTCACCGTTTTCAGATAGCATCGTTTTCTCCGTCCACACTAGAACACAGCGTTTTCAAAAAGCATCGTTTCCAAATCGCTCCACTCTGGAGAGCGTTTTCGAATGACTCCGTTTTCGGTGATCGTTTTCGGCGTTGTAGTGTGGACGATAGCCGTATCCGGAGCAAAACAGCTCCGTTTTCGTTTGAAAACGGATTAGTGTGGACGGGGCCTAAGCAAACCAAGACGACGACGGCAACGAGATCGTCGCCAAACATAAGGTTTAATGAGCAAAACAATGGCTGTGCACGTGCGTTATAAATCCTTATACATTTCTTTGC
>JAHPZR010045088.1:0-19794 GCA_019787425.1 Platygyra sinensis | reverse complement strand
AAGGTTGAGATGGCGTGCCTCTGAAAAATCGCAATGGAGCCTACGGAGTTGCACCAGGCAGGCGATATAGTCAAGTGGACAGGCTCATCTACTAAGCCACATGACTTCTCGCTAAGGAGCGAGTGTGATGAACTCATCTCATTATACACACTATCTGTCTTCTCTTTACTGTGCCACAATAGTTTTGATAATACAGGACGGGAGAATTGACGATCTGATCGTTTAACAAAAGACCGTCTTCACTAGACGGTGCTCGCCGTAATTTAGACATGCCCGTGTCTACCAAAGCGTTTCAGAGCCACCTTATTTTTCCATCCGTGTTTTTCAACCATTCTAATTTTGTTTTAAGGAGACACCTCCATGGTGTAACATCTGTAATGATGCTTTAATCACGTCTCTCCCCGCAGACCGGAGTACATGTCTTCGCACTTTCAACTTTAAATAATTAAGAAGCTTAAATAACTTAATTGTTCAGCGAAGCCGTGACGCCATTATTTTAATAATACGTGCAGTGACGCATAATTTATACAGGATGAAAATGGCCTTTTAAGGTGGCTTTGAGCTTCTTTGAGATCTTTTGGTTTTGAAAATCGCCCTTAACGCGCATTTTGTTGGCTAAACAAGATGTACAAGTAACAGAACTCTTTACCGCATGGCTTAATAAACATTAATTTAAACTGAAATGTTAAAAAGTCCGGGCATTGGACTTGTTTTTTCCCTTAGTCGTGGCCGGTTAATATGATATTGAAGTCGTTGCACCACTTTTTTATTATGTCACGAAAGGTGTTTAAGCTTGCACTAAATGTTTTCCGATAAACTGTGGCAGACTGGGCACGTGTAATTGTGTGAGCGACTGTGGATTTAAAAATTTATATCTCTAAGAAAAGAAATAAAGGTTTCGCAATGGTTAATAATCCTTTACGTCCTCATACTTTTAACTTTAATTTGCAGCATCTAGGTCCTAACAGGGAAGAGTCGATACTGGATGAACTTTACAATGTTAGTATTTTACATTCTTTAGCATGAAAACGGGCTCGTTTCTGTAACGGACGCCTCGCGTTGTCCCGCATTGAACCCAATGCACTATTTAATACTCTCGTTTATGATGTACACGCTCATCTGACAATTATTCATGTCTTTTGCACTCCTCAAAGGTAATCGAGTTAGAAAGAAATACATCGTACGCAAGAAATCGTGTCTTAACACATTTTCAAAAACCAAGACTAGAAGAGAGTTCAAAATACTGCGTGCTGCGGAGTGTTTTTTCACGAACGTCGAGGAGTTTAGAAATGGGCTAAAACATGGCGAGTGTTTTTCGAGTGATATATCATCTCAATTGAAACTGAAACTAAGGCGAAAACGGAGAAATGAAATCGCAAACATCTATGCTGTTTGAAATATCGTCAAGGTTAGATCAGTGTGCTTTGTGATAATAATGAGTTTGAGAATATCGATTTTCATTCATTGTAAACAAACTCTGGTCTTCCATCTAAAAATCAAGGAGGTGTTTCTTGAAGGGTGGAAAAACTCTTGCTCAATAAAATTACTCGTGTCAATTTACAACCTACAATCATGGACAAAAGCTGTTGAGACACTCCTCGAAGAAGACCAGTGTCCACCGAGAGTATTGCAACATTGAAAAGGGGGAGTGTACATGTAGGTGGGGGGGGGGGGGGGGTGGCTATCGACGAAAAAGATGGGGTTTTTTTAATTACACGGGAAGGACGCCGATAGCAAGCGCTTGTTTTGCTTAAGTGGGTCAACCCTTTTGTCCGTGATTGTAGGCTCGATTATTAGCCGCTGTTCGGGAAAGAAGCCCGTGCTCTTCTCAGTTAGGGACGCAGACCAGGGGACGGTTTCTCGAAAGCCCCGGAAACTTTTCGGGCCTTGAAAGCCGTAGCAAAACCCGAACCTTACGATTACAGAGCGGTTTTATTCACATATTCTTAATATGAACAGACGTTCCCTTCATACAAGAAGTTTCAAGTGCATGCACTTCTCCGTTTTCAGACACAGGTGATCTTAAAATGGCTTTGCGGACTTGAAACGTTTCCGGGGCTTTCGAGAAAGCCCCGGATACCTTTCAGGCCCGCAAAGCCAGTTTTAGTTAATCTGTATCGAATAACAGAGAGCTGTATACGCCTGAATCTTCTTTTATGAAGGGAACCTGTGTCCATATTAAGGATATGTGGCTTTCCGTTGTGTGTAAAGACGTTTCGGGACCTTCATGAAAAGGGTCCCTGACCCGAGAGAACGGCGGAAACAGAGGCCATTTGCAACCTCGCTTTTGATTTTTATTGTTCCCTTAGCTTATATCGGTTTGCCATTACTTTTTCTTTGACAATAGCTATTCGCATTTTATCATCTCCATGCTTCATTTTCCCATCAATTTTCGATATCATCGTATAGTTATCACACTGATTGGAATCGATACAATAACAAGGGAACATGAATACACTCAAAACTTCTGTTTACTTCCTTTAAGATTATTGTAGTTCTACTGTCTAGTGCTTCTACAGATATTCAAACTGCTGCCACGGCTTTCCCCATTTATTTTGATCAAACACGTTATTTTTGCCATCCTTATCATCTCCAACATTTATAATTCTGCTAATTCTTTTAATGCCTTACTCTGATTGGCTTCCTGGTGTGTGTTTTAATATCTTGCGAGGGCAGCGTCTAAAACCCAGGTTCTTCAATCTTTTGAACACTCAGGTTATGCCCGTTGGCAGTTGCTTAGGCATATGGTAACGTGTCATTTTGAATTTAGGGAAGCTTTCTTAAATTATTCAACTCATTTCCGTCTTTGTTGTTGTTGTTGTTGTTGTTTTGTCTGATGAAGTAAACTCCTTGTTGAATTTGCTCCTTTTCATACTTGTTTAAGAAATCTGGGTTTAGTGAACAACTACAAGAGCATTTGATCTTCAAACCATCTTCTTGTTTCAGACGTGGGAAGCACCATGGTTACGGGCGAATCGACGTGACGTCAGAAGCACGGGCTATAATCGAGTCCCAGCCTTCCAATTCCCAAGTAACAACCGGAGGAAACAGGACGTGGCATCGCTGATCGAGGAGAGACTGAAACAGAACGATGCTGGTACCTTTTCTGGGGGACAAAGTGACAATCCTGGGCTGCCTGTGCTGAGCAAACCAGCTCCTAAAGGTGAAATAATTTGAAAATAATGCGAATTTGTAAATTCTCCTCACTTAAAACCATACGTGTCTAAAAGTGACAGTGAGGAGAATGTAAAGGGCCAACTCCAATTTTTTTCTTGATCTAAATATTTACTCAGTGTTGACGCATGAATTATGTGGAAGTTATCTGGAAAATTGTCCAAAACTCGGTATTTCCCCCAAGACTTAAAAAACATACGACAGAAATGTGGACCTGAAACGCAAAATGAGATTCTTCATCTTTCACCCCACCACCCCTGTACCGTCCATTACCCTTGCTTCTCTCATGCAGTCATTCTCGCATTAAGCTCAGCAGCGAAGTAATGCTCCATCAAAAAGCGGCGGGCTCCTTTGAAATCATGGTACCTTTTGAGTAGAAGAGTAAATTATATATATTGTTAACCGTTTCGTTCTATTACAGGGCCTCACAAATGCAACAACTCTTGCAATCCACTATTAAGTTTAAAAGCTGGAGAAAGCGTGAAACACAATCCAAGATCGATTCCTCTACTGTTGAAATGGAAAAGGTTACATTTCTTTGAGTTTATTATAAAATGTATTTTACTTGTTTAATTCCTTTTTTATTTGTATCGCTGTTCACATTGCTCTTCCGCCAGTTCAAACCTTATCTCTGAAGTGAGATTTGCTTCAAGTCGACCTCTTGAGTTTCAGGGTAGAGCACTTGAGCGAGCGAAGCGAGCTGCGCCGGACTCTGCTCTGAAATTTACGTTGTGTTTGTCCGTCACGCATACCTTATATGGAAGGGAACAGGAGAAACTAATTGGATACTCGATTTTCACACTGGATTTTTTTTAAACATCTTTTTGGTTCTTTTTCGATGATCAGTATTTAAGTTCCGGCAAGCCTGCAGCTTGGAGTAAAAGTCATTTGATTTTATTTAGGAAATAACCTGTAAAACGTCCAGAAGAAGACATTACTCTAACGATCAAAACTAATTCAACATCTTCAACTCTCTGCTTTGCCTTTCAAACTTATAGTGACTTGTAGTTGGTGGGTTGACATCATGAAGCTGTAAACATAGAACTCCTGGCCCTGTTTGTTCAAAGGCGGAATAACGCTACCCACCGGGTAAATCGCTGTCCGGCGGATAAATCATAAATGTAAACAAAACAAACTGCACTTTCGCTGGATAGTGAATAACATTTTTTTGAACAACCCGAGCTTGCTGTAAAAGACACGACTGACAGAAATCGGCTATATAGTCCAGTCAAGATTGGACCGCAACGTCATTATCTTTTTATTAGTGAAAACATTGCGAATCAGTGTCTTGTCATTGTTGTGGCTGATTACTTATTCTTCTCGCAGAGAAATTGCTCAGCGTCATCCTGGCAACAAGAAGACGGTCTACTACCGTACTCCGTGCAACAAAAGACTGGTAAGTTACGGAAGAATTACCATACCAACTGGAAATTGTTTGAAAAAAAAACGTTGTTGGAATTCTAATGATGCGAATACCGTTCTGAATTCTGCTTTGTAAACGTTTATTATTGTTTTTTTTTTCAGAGATCTATGTTGGAGGTGGCTAATTACTGTAAGTAGAACGTTTTCCCTTGCAGTCATGCACTGTATTCTTGAACTGACTTTTTATTTATGATTTGCTTACTGTTTTGCTCTATCGTTGCTGAAAGCTTAAACCTTTCACTATGTTTGTGGAGATACAGAAGGGTTGATTACTGATTTGAAGGCAAAGTGTCAATGCTGACAAGTACTCATTCAGTTTGTTTTGTTTTCCTTCAGTGACGATTACAGAAGCTAACAATGTGTCCATAGATCAGTTTACATTCGATCCGGATATCTCCTGTCAAGACACTGTTTTCCGAGATGTGGTGAGATGCTTTCCTTTTGACAGCAAGTGTATTTTATGACTATAACCAGACTTTTTGTGTTTACTTACCGAGACTCGTTGTAAACATGTTGTTTTGTTATCTTTACCCATAGGAACCCATTTGTCCTGACATATCGCGCGGTGCCGAAGCTGTTCAAATCTCGGTACGTGTTTTTAAACTTCGGTCACTCAGGGAAATGTCAACCTGATTTTGTCAAGTTTGTCGAAATGTTTATTTTGCTAGTAGGTAAAGGTATAGTCCGCATACGAGCCTAGTGCCTCATCAGGCGGTGATCCATCTACAATCATGGACAAAAGTGTCGACACATTTGAGCGAAACAATCGCTTTCTATCGACGTCCTTCCGTAATTTCGAAAACATCTTTTGTCGATAGCCAACCCCCCCTCTCCCCCTTTACAATATTGCAATAAGCTCCGTAGACACTTTCACCTAGTTACAACATTGAAAAGCGGAGAGGGGGTTGAAATGTCAAAATTAGAGATTGAAAAACTTACGCGTTTAACGAAACAGGTCTTTTTCGAGGAGTATCTCAGCTGCTTTTGTCCATGATTGTAGAAATAGGCGGTAGTGAGTTCAGGGACTCGCACAGCCTAAAACCTGTCTCTCAGACAAAAGAGTGAGTACCATACAGCATTTTAGCTCATTTCCTGTGCAGAATGCGTTGCTGCGTTTGTGGAATGTCCATTGCTTTGTAACCAGGCAATTTCATGGAAACAAGTTTCCAGGCTCTTCGGTCTAAGGCCCGAAGGTTAAAAATTCGTGGCAAGCGAAGTGGCGTGTTTTGGTCGCTGTTTTAGGAGAAAATCGTCTTCAAATACCCAATCACTGCAAAATATTTGCTTTTGGGAATGTAAGGAAGCTGCTTTATCGCTACTATGGCACAATTTTTTTTTGTTTTATGTGGAAAAATGCTCTGATTATGCAGATGTGGATGTTAGCAAAATATCCCCTTCCATATCGCTGAATCCTGTCAGATGCCCTGTCAAGAGAGGAAAAGACAAAAGCTATGACCTCAACTGTAATTTTTTGCGTCCAAATGGACGCCACGCGAGATTAAATTTATGAGTCTGAGATGCGGGATGCATAGGTAGATGGATCACTGATCAGGCCGGAGCTTGTCCCGGTTTCTGTAGCATGAAGTGACTAGGAGTATTTCTACTCCCCCCTGGATGGGATGGTAGTCCATCGCAGGGTTACCCCCAGCATTAAATTCGCCGGTAACCATTTATACACCTGGGTGGAGAGAGGCACTGTGAGAGTAAAGTGTCTTGCCCAAGAACACAACACAATGTCCCTGGCCAGGACTGGAACCCGGACAACTCGATGCGAAGTCGAATGCACTAAACCATGAGACCACCACGCCTCCATACGGTGCGTTACATATTAAGCTTGCAGATCTAGACAGTTGCGAAATTCGAAGATAAAGCATAGATTCTTTTTTTTTCTGGCCATTGTCCTCGGCGTCGATGTCGTCACTGCTTAAGGTCTCTATTGCATCAGCTAAAACTTAAATACAATCAATGGTTGCATTCTTATAACAATACCTAGCCTGATTGGTCATTTGTTATGTTGATTGACACTTGTCAGGTTGTCAATGAGGTGGACACGTGTTTTCCTCCACCGATCGATTACGTCTCCCGACGAATTCTAGCTGATGGAGTGAACATGGTTCTCGACCCAGGTTTCTTGGCGTGTTGTGACTGCACGGATAACTGTCAGGTGACTTGTCGTTTTACACTGTGATCAAAATATTAATTCACATGGGAGTAATTCCTTGGTAACGCTTTGCTTGATTGTCGTCTCCGCTGACACTGCGGAAAAATAAGTGCAGAAACAATAGTTCTTTCTGCGGATCACTTCGGCTATCGCCTCGTGGATCCACAGCTACTTTGACAATGTTATGACGAAATTTATGATCAATAACAGGACAGACGCATAAAAAACTGGCGCCGGTTTGTTAAATTGAACACATTCGTTATTAGATACTAATTTGAGTGAATGCTGTTCTCGACCAATTAAAGGATAAGTCCAAGTGCTCATGCGCACAACTGACCATCCAGGCGTCTGCTGCAGTTGGAGGCAAAGAGGATCCCACCATTGGTTATGAGTATCGCAGGCTCAGGGAAGGTGTGCAAACAGGGTGAGTAAGTGTTAGCAGCTGTGAAGCTCAGAAGCACAACACTTCTTCTTATTTAAATTGTTCAAGAGGTTTGTGGGAAAGAACGTCGCACAAAGTGCAGTGAAATTAGAAAAGTGAACAAAATGAGCTTAGAAGCTGTGTCCTCCGCCGTTACGTTTTAAGGGAAACTCGGTTGCCAAGGACTATGAGTTACATCGCTGTGAAGAGAAAATAAGTGACTGCAGTGTTGCTGGTAGGTGGTTCCTTCAGCACTTTTTAGCCAATACGCATTCCCTTGACTCTGCCAGGGTTGCTACAGGCCAGGAAATAGTCAGGGGAAAATATTCTTAGTCAGAGAAAGCACGTGACTTTTCCGCGCCTTTGAACGCTATCAGAAAACAACTAAAGAAAATCTGATTCCTTGAATGGAAGTTGACAAAGTGTGTTTCTGTAATTTATTTCCTCTCAGGATTTACGAGTGCAATCAGAACTGTGCGTGTGGAAGCCAGTGCTTCAACCGAGTGGTACAAAACGGGATCCAGCTACGATTGCAAGTGTTCAAGACAGAAAACAGGTATGTAAGGAAACCATGTTCGACAGAAGTGAAACTGCTCACAACCCTGATCACAGAAAAAGATGCATATGGCTTTGTTTGGAACAATTGTATAGACCGTTCTTGTGTTTATGGATGCCATCAAAACATTATTTACCTTTCGTTGTTGTATTGTTTGCCGTTTTATTGTTTACTTTTTGTGTTGTTTACTAATTAGTGTGTTTGTTTTTAGGGGTTGGGGACTGCGAGCTCTAGATGACATTCCCATGGGAACATTCGTTTGTACATATGCTGGGCAGATTCTAAATGAGGACATGGCTAACAAGGTTGGAATCTGTGATTTCATTACATTCGGTCTAGAAAATTCTTATATGTTATAAACAAAGATTTTCTTTTGCATTCAGTTAATGTGAGGTATCTTTAAGATCGGGGAGCTACATAAATAGAAAAGAGAGATTTCCCATTGGATTTATAAGAGGGGAAAAAAGGTTTCAAAGAGGATATAAGTAAGTTGTGACAACATGACATCAATATTTCGTATTTATTTACGGATTGAAAAGCATGGTTTGCAATTTTTCCAAATCTTAACCATTCTTATTTGGTTTTGGTTTCGTTTGATTTTATTTGCGTCCTCTTCTTTTTCGTTTTCGTATTTTAAATCAGACCATTGAGCTTTTTTTGAGAACGTCCCCAAGTTAAATTTATTTTTCGATCCTCCAAAAGATGTTTTTAAATGGCGCGATATGCAAGAGACCAATTCAGATAATTTGCTTGCTGGCGCTCGGTGTTGCAATTACAGTATTTAGAGCCGAAGAAACCACATCAGCGTTGGCTGGTTTTCATGCAAGTCCTCTGTCCTGTTCAAACTGCTATTTGGCGATGTTAGTTTTTGTGGAGGGTTGAAACTGGGGAATCCGGAGAAAAACCCTCGAATCAAGGCTAAAACGAACAACAAACTCAACCCACATATGGGACCGGGCCAGATTCGAACCCAGGCCACATTGGTGGGAAGCAAACGACGTCATCTCTACGCCATCCATGCTCCCCGCACACGCCTCTCTGATTCACAGTTACGGCAAGTTGAGAATCTGCCTGGAACAGGAAGGCGAATATCTTGATTTTCTTTGTTAAACCTGTTTTGTTCTCCTTTCCTTTTTGTTTGTAGGAGGAAGGGATTTTGGAGATGAGTATCTTGCAGAGTTGGACCACATCGGTGAGTAGAGAGTATTCAATCCAAGCCCCAATTCAGGTGTGCAGTCGAGTCTAATTCAAATCCAGAATACTGAATGGAGTCTTTCAATTTCCCCGCTATTGCTTTATTAGCATTGAGGTGTGGGTAGACCCTCTCTGTGGAGGTTACAACAAAGGTGTACCAATGACTTAGTCGATAAAAAGCGCCGGTTTTATGGTCGGTACACAATGGGGAACTAGTCCCTGCAGTAAGTCGCGGGGACAAGTTCCATCGTGTGAACTGACCCTTTTTGCTTCACAATGTAGTCACAGGGACCAAACTGGTCCCACGTATTCAAACCAAATTTATTTGGGACAAGTCCCTGCGACTTGTTCCTCAAAACGCTTCGTGTGAACAAGTCCCTGCGACCAGCCCCTTCTTGTAAACTCTTCAGGGGGACTAGTCGCAGGGACTCTTCAGGGAGACTAGTCGCAGGGACAAGTGCCGTCGTGTGTTCCGACCTTTAAGTACTAATGATTCACGCATAACTGATTAACGTAGTGCGTGTAGTGCTTACGGACTACGTCATCAACGCTTTTTTTTTTTTACTAGCATCACAAAATTACATCTCTGGTTCAGAAAACCCCGTACTGTCGTTGTTGAATACAATGAGGTCTTTTACCTTTCGCCGCTGTGTCCTGAAGCACTGGCCGAAGAACTGGTGTCGGCGCCCAGCGTCTGATAAATAACACTGTCATCTTCCTCAAGGTCTGACACATTGGACTCGTAGCCTTCCTTGGCTTTTTCCACCACCTCTGCAAAAACAATCCAAAAGATTACAAACTTCACACGGGTGTTTCTGTAGAAGATTTCACTTGAAATAAAAGGAGTTATGCCAAGTTATGCTATCTTTTAATTGCCCAGTGGAAAAAACCTAAAAAACATTATGGCAGAAAACTAAAACAACAACAAAAACAAAGAAGGTGGAGCCAAACTGGGTACAAAGTTGAAAAATTCACGTTAACTCTTTCAAGATTTGCTTTGTGAGACAGAAAGGCTTTATGATGACGTAGTCAGTAAGCACTACACGCACTACGTTAATCAGTTATGCGTGAATCATTAGTACTTAAAGGTCGGAACACACGACGGCACTTGTCCCTGCGACTAGTCTCCCTGAAGAGTCCCTGCGACTAGTCCCCCTGAAGAGTTTACAAGAAGGGGCTGGTCGCAGGGACTTGTTCACACGAAGCGTTTTGAGGAACAAGTCGCAGGGACTTGTCCCAAATAAATTTGGTTTGAATACGTGGGACCAGTTTGGTCCCTGTGACTACATTGTGAAGCAAAAAGGGTCAGTTCACACGATGGAACTTGTCCCCGCGACTTACTGCAGGGACTAGTTCCCCATTGTGTACCGACCATAAAACCGGCGCTTTTTATCGACTAAGTCATTGGTACACCTTTGTTGTAACCTCCACAGAGAGGGTCTACCCACACCTCAATGCTAATAAAGCAATAGCGGGGAAATTGAAAGACTCCATTCAGTATTCTGGATTTGAATTAGACTCGACTGCACACCTGAATTGGGGCTTGGATTGAATACTCTCTACTCACCGATGTGGTCCAACTCTGCAAGATACTCATCTCCAAAATCCCTTCCTCCTACAAACAAAAAGGAAAGGAGAACAAAACAGGTTTAACAAAGAAAATCAAGATATTCGCCTTCCTGTTCCAGGCAGATTCTCAACTTGCCGTAACTGTGAATCAGAGAGGCGTGTGCGGGGAGCATGGATGGCGTAGAGATGACGTCGTTTGCTTCCCACCAATGTGGCCTGGGTTCGAATCTGGCCCGGTCCCATATGTGGGTTGAGTTTGTTGTTCGTTTTAGCCTTGATTCGAGGGTTTTTCTCCGGATTCCCCAGTTTCAACCCTCCACAAAAACTAACATCGCCAAATAGCAGTTTGAACAGGACAGAGGACTTGCATGAAAACCAGCCAACGCTGATGTGGTTTCTTCGGCTCTAAATACTGTAATTGCAACACCGAGCGCCAGCAAGCAAATTATCTGAATTGGTCTCTTGCATATCGCGCCATTTAAAAACATCTTTTGGAGGATCGAAAAATAAATTTAACTTGGGGACGTTCTCAAAAAAAGCTCAATGGTCTGATTTAAAATACGAAAACGAAAAAGAAGAGGACGCAAATAAAATCAAACGAAACCAAAACCAAATAAGAATGGTTAAGATTTGGAAAAATTGCAAACCATGCTTTTCAATCCGTAAATAAATACGAAATATTGATGTCATGTTGTCACAACTTACTTATATCCTCTTTGAAACCTTTTTTCCCCTCTTATAAATCCAATGGGAAATCTCTCTTTTCTATTTATGTAGCTCCCCGATCTTAAAGATACCTCACATTAACTGAATGCAAAAGAAAATCTTTGTTTATAACATATAAGAATTTTCTAGACCGAATGTAATGAAATCACAGATTCCAACCTTGTTAGCCATGTCCTCATTTAGAATCTGCCCAGCATATGTACAAACGAATGTTCCCATGGGAATGTCATCTAGAGCTCGCAGTCCCCAACCCCTAAAAACAAACACACTAATTAGTAAACAACACAAAAAGTAAACAATAAAACGGCAAACAATACAACAACGAAAGGTAAATAATGTTTTGATGGCATCCATAAACACAAGAACGGTCTATACAATTGTTCCAAACAAAGCCATATGCATCTTTTTCTGTGATCAGGGTTGTGAGCAGTTTCACTTCTGTCGAACATGGTTTCCTTACATACCTGTTTTCTGTCTTGAACACTTGCAATCGTAGCTGGATCCCGTTTTGTACCACTCGGTTGAAGCACTGGCTTCCACACGCACAGTTCTGATTGCACTCGTAAATCCTGAGAGGAAATAAATTACAGAAACACACTTTGTCAACTTCCATTCAAGGAATCAGATTTTCTTTAGTTGTTTTCTGATAGCGTTCAAAGGCGCGGAAAAGTCACGTGCTTTCTCTGACTAAGAATATTTTCCCCTGACTATTTCCTGGCCTGTAGCAACCCTGGCAGAGTCAAGGGAATGCGTATTGGCTAAAAAGTGCTGAAGGAACCACCTACCAGCAACACTGCAGTCACTTATTTTCTCTTCACAGCGATGTAACTCATAGTCCTTGGCAACCGAGTTTCCCTTAAAACGTAACGGCGGAGGACACAGCTTCTAAGCTCATTTTGTTCACTTTTCTAATTTCACTGCACTTTGTGCGACGTTCTTTCCCACAAACCTCTTGAACAATTTAAATAAGAAGAAGTGTTGTGCTTCTGAGCTTCACAGCTGCTAACACTTACTCACCCTGTTTGCACACCTTCCCTGAGCCTGCGATACTCATAACCAATGGTGGGATCCTCTTTGCCTCCAACTGCAGCAGACGCCTGGATGGTCAGTTGTGCGCATGAGCACTTGGACTTATCCTTTAATTGGTCGAGAACAGCATTCACTCAAATTAGTATCTAATAACGAATGTGTTCAATTTAACAAACCGGCGCCAGTTTTTTATGCGTCTGTCCTGTTATTGATCATAAATTTCGTCATAACATTGTCAAAGTAGCTGTGGATCCACGAGGCGATAGCCGAAGTGATCCGCAGAAAGAACTATTGTTTCTGCACTTATTTTTCCGCAGTGTCAGCGGAGACGACAATCAAGCAAAGCGTTACCAAGGAATTACTCCCATGTGAATTAATATTTTGATCACAGTGTAAAACGACAAGTCACCTGACAGTTATCCGTGCAGTCACAACACGCCAAGAAACCTGGGTCGAGAACCATGTTCACTCCATCAGCTAGAATTCGTCGGGAGACGTAATCGATCGGTGGAGGAAAACACGTGTCCACCTCATTGACAACCTGACAAGTGTCAATCAACATAACAAATGACCAATCAGGCTAGGTATTGTTATAAGAATGCAACCATTGATTGTATTTAAGTTTTAGCTGATGCAATAGAGACCTTAAGCAGTGACGACATCGACGCCGAGGACAATGGCCAGAAAAAAAAAGAATCTATGCTTTATCTTCGAATTTCGCAACTGTCTAGATCTGCAAGCTTAATATGTAACGCACCGTATGGAGGCGTGGTGGTCTCATGGTTTAGTGCATTCGACTTCGCATCGAGTTGTCAGGGTTCCAGTCCTGGCCAGGGACATTGTGTTGTGTTCTTGGGCAAGACACTTTACTCTCACAGTGCCTCTCTCCACCCAGGTGTATAAATGGTTACCGGCGAATTTAATGCTGGGGGTAACCCTGCGATGGACTACCATCCCATCCAGGGGGGAGTAGAAATATTCCTAGTCACTTCATGCTACAGAAACCGGGACAAGCTCCGGCCTGATCAGTGATCCATCTACCTATGCATCCCGCATCTCAGACTCATAAATTTAATCTCGCGTGGCGTCCATTTGGACGCAAAAAATTACAGTTGAGGTCATAGCTTTTGTCTTTTCCTCTCTTGACAGGGCATCTGACAGGATTCAGCGATATGGAAGGGGATATTTTGCTAACATCCACATCTGCATAATCAGAGCATTTTTCCACATAAAACAAAAAAAAATTGTGCCATAGTAGCGATAAAGCAGCTTCCTTACATTCCCAAAAGCAAATATTTTGCAGTGATTGGGTATTTGAAGACGATTTTCTCCTAAAACAGCGACCAAAACACGCCACTTCGCTTGCCACGAATTTTTAACCTTCGGGCCTTAGACCGAAGAGCCTGGAAACTAGTTTCCATGAAATTGCCTGGTTACAAAGCAATGGACATTCACAGCAATCTGCACAGGAAATGAGCTAAAATGCTGTATGGTACTCACTCTTTTGTCTGAGAGACAGGTTTTAGGCTGTGCGAGTCCCTGAACTCACTACCGCCTATTTCCACAATCATGGACAAAAGCAGCTGAGATACTCCTCGAAAAAGACCTGTTTCGTTAAACGCGTAAGTTTTTCAATCTCTAATTTTGACATTTCAACCCCCTCTCCGCTTTTCAATGTTGTAACTAGGTGAAAGTGTCTACGGAGCGTATTGCAATATTGAAAGGGGGAGAGGGGGGGGGGGGGGGTTGGCTATCGACAAAAGATGTTTTCGAAATTACGGAAGGACGCGATAGAAAGCGATTGTTTCGCTCAAATGTGTCGACACTTTTGTCCATGATTGTAGATGGATCACCGCCTGATGAGGCACTAGGCTCGTATGCGGACTATACCTTTACCTACTAGCAAAATAAACATTTCGACAAACTTGACAAAATCAGGTTGACATTTCCCTGAGTGACCGAAGTTTAAAAACACGTACCGAGATTTGAACAGCTTCGGCACCGCGCGATATGTCAGGACAAATGGGTTCCTATGGGTAAAGATAACAAAACAACATGTTTACAACGAGTCTCGGTAAGTAAACACAAAAAGTCTGGTTATAGTCATAAAATACACTTGCTGTCAAAAGGAAAGCATCTCACCACATCTCGGAAAACAGTGTCTTGACAGGAGATATCCGGATCGAATGTAAACTGATCTATGGACACATTGTTAGCTTCTGTAATCGTCACTGAAGGAAAACAAAACAAACTGAATGAGTACTTGTCAGCATTGCCACTTTGCCTTCAAATCAGTAATCAACCCTTCTGTATCTCCACAAACATAGTGAAAGGTTTAAGCTTTCAGCAACGATAGAGCAAAACAGTAAGCAAATCATAAATAAAAAGTCAGTTCAAGAATACAGTGCATGACTGCAAGGGAAAACGTTCTACTTACAGTAATTAGCCACCTCCAACATAGATCTCTGAAAAAAAAAACAATAATAAACGTTTACAAAGCAGAATTCAGAACGGTATTCGCATCATTAGAATTCCAACAACGTTTTTTTTTCAAACAATTTCCAGTTGGTATGGTAATTCTTCCGTAACTTACCAGTCTTTTGTTGCACGGAGTACGGTAGTAGACCGTCTTCTTGTTGCCAGGATGACGCTGAGCAATTTCTCTGCGAGAAGAATAAGTAATCAGCCACAACAATGACAAGACACTGATTCGCAATGTTTTCACTAATAAAAAGATAATGACGTTGCGGTCCAATCTTGACTGGACTATATAGCCGATTTCTGTCAGTCGTGTCTTTTACAGCAAGCTCGGGTTGTTCAAAAAATGTTATTCACTATCCAGCGAAAGTGCAGTTTGTTTTGTTTACATTTATGATTTATCCGCCGGACAGCGATTTACCCGGTGGGTAGCGTTATTCCGCCTTTGAACAAACAGGGCCAGGAGTTCTATGTTTACAGCTTCATGATGTCAACCCACCAACTACAAGTCACTATAAGTTTGAAAGGCAAAGCAGAGAGTTGAAGATGTTGAATTAGTTTTGATCGTTAGAGTAATGTCTTCTTCTGGACGTTTTACAGGTTATTTCCTAAATAAAATCAAATGACTTTTACTCCAAGCTGCAGGCTTGCCGGAACTTAAATACTGATCATCGAAAAAGAACCAAAAAGATGTTTAAAAAAAATCCAGTGTGAAAATCGAGTATCCAATTAGTTTCTCCTGTTCCCTTCCATATAAGGTATGCGTGACGGACAAACACAACGTAAATTTCAGAGCAGAGTCCGGCGCAGCTCGCTTCGCTCGCTCAAGTGCTCTACCCTGAAACTCAAGAGGTCGACTTGAAGCAAATCTCACTTCAGAGATAAGGTTTGAACTGGCGGAAGAGCAATGTGAACAGCGATACAAATAAAAAAGGAATTAAACAAGTAAAATACATTTTATAATAAACTCAAAGAAATGTAACCTTTTCCATTTCAACAGTAGAGGAATCGATCTTGGATTGTGTTTCACGCTTTCTCCAGCTTTTAAACTTAATAGTGGATTGCAAGAGTTGTTGCATTTGTGAGGCCCTGTAATAGAACGAAACGGTTAACAATATATATAATTTACTCTTCTACTCAAAAGGTACCATGATTTCAAAGGAGCCCGCCGCTTTTTGATGGAGCATTACTTCGCTGCTGAGCTTAATGCGAGAATGACTGCATGAGAGAAGCAAGGGTAATGGACGGTACAGGGGTGGTGGGGTGAAAGATGAAGAATCTCATTTTGCGTTTCAGGTCCACATTTCTGTCGTATGTTTTTTAAGTCTTGGGGGAAATACCGAGTTTTGGACAATTTTCCAGATAACTTCCACATAATTCATGCGTCAACACTGAGTAAATATTTAGATCAAGAAAAAAATTGGAGTTGGCCCTTTACATTCTCCTCACTGTCACTTTTAGACACGTATGGTTTTAAGTGAGGAGAATTTACAAATTCGCATTATTTTCAAATTATTTCACCTTTAGGAGCTGGTTTGCTCAGCACAGGCAGCCCAGGATTGTCACTTTGTCCCCCAGAAAAGGTACCAGCATCGTTCTGTTTCAGTCTCTCCTCGATCAGCGATGCCACGTCCTGTTTCCTCCGGTTGTTACTTGGGAATTGGAAGGCTGGGACTCGATTATAGCCCGTGCTTCTGACGTCACGTCGATTCGCCCGTAACCATGGTGCTTCCCACGTCTGAAACAAGAAGATGGTTTGAAGATCAAATGCTCTTGTAGTTGTTCACTAAACCCAGATTTCTTAAACAAGTATGAAAAGGAGCAAATTCAACAAGGAGTTTACTTCATCAGACAAAACAACAACAACAACAACAACAAAGACGGAAATGAGTTGAATAATTTAAGAAAGCTTCCCTAAATTCAAAATGACACGTTACCATATGCCTAAGCAACTGCCAACGGGCATAACCTGAGTGTTCAAAAAGATTGAAGAACCTGGGTTTTAGACGCTGCCCTCGCAAGATATTAAAACACACACCAGGAAGCCAATCAGAGTAAGGCATTAAAAGAATTAGCAGAATTATAAATGTTGGAGATGATAAGGATGGCAAAAATAACGTGTTTGATCAAAATAAATGGGGAAAGCCGTGGCAGCAGTTTGAATATCTGTAGAAGCACTAGACAGTAGAACTACAATAATCTTAAAGGAAGTAAACAGAAGTTTTGAGTGTATTCATGTTCCCTTGTTATTGTATCGATTCCAATCAGTGTGATAACTATACGATGATATCGAAAATTGATGGGAAAATGAAGCATGGAGATGATAAAATGCGAATAGCTATTGTCAAAGAAAAAGTAATGGCAAACCGATATAAGCTAAGGGAACAATAAAAATCAAAAGCGAGGTTGCAAATGGCCTCTGTTTCCGCCGTTCTCTCGGGTCAGGGACCCTTTTCATGAAGGTCCCGAAACGTCTTTACACACAACGGAAAGCCACATATCCTTAATATGGACACAGGTTCCCTTCATAAAAGAAGATTCAGGCGTATACAGCTCTCTGTTATTCGATACAGATTAACTAAAACTGGCTTTGCGGGCCTGAAAGGTATCCGGGGCTTTCTCGAAAGCCCCGGAAACGTTTCAAGTCCGCAAAGCCATTTTAAGATCACCTGTGTCTGAAAACGGAGAAGTGCATGCACTTGAAACTTCTTGTATGAAGGGAACGTCTGTTCATATTAAGAATATGTGAATAAAACCGCTCTGTAATCGTAAGGTTCGGGTTTTGCTACGGCTTTCAAGGCCCGAAAAGTTTCCGGGGCTTTCGAGAAACCGTCCCCTGGTCTGCGTCCCTAACTGAGAAGAGCACGGGCTTCTTTCCCGAACAGCGGCTAATAATCGAGCCTACAATCACGGACAAAAGGGTTGACCCACTTAAGCAAAACAAGCGCTTGCTATCGGCGTCCTTCCCGTGTAATTAAAAAAACCCCATCTTTTTCGTCGATAGCCACCCCCCCCCCCCCCCACCTACATGTACACTCCCCCTTTTCAATGTTGCAATACTCTCGGTGGACACTGGTCTTCTTCGAGGAGTGTCTCAACAGCTTTTGTCCATGATTGTAGGTTGTAAATTGACACGAGTAATTTTATTGAGCAAGAGTTTTTCCACCCTTCAAGAAACACCTCCTTGATTTTTAGATGGAAGACCAGAGTTTGTTTACAATGAATGAAAATCGATATTCTCAAACTCATTATTATCACAAAGCACACTGATCTAACCTTGACGATATTTCAAACAGCATAGATGTTTGCGATTTCATTTCTCCGTTTTCGCCTTAGTTTCAGTTTCAATTGAGATGATATATCACTCGAAAAACACTCGCCATGTTTTAGCCCATTTCTAAACTCCTCGACGTTCGTGAAAAAACACTCCGCAGCACGCAGTATTTTGAACTCTCTTCTAGTCTTGGTTTTTGAAAATGTGTTAAGACACGATTTCTTGCGTACGATGTATTTCTTTCTAACTCGATTACCTTTGAGGAGTGCAAAAGACATGAATAATTGTCAGATGAGCGTGTACATCATAAACGAGAGTATTAAATAGTGCATTGGGTTCAATGCGGGACAACGCGAGGCGTCCGTTACAGAAACGAGCCCGTTTTCATGCTAAAGAATGTAAAATACTAACATTGTAAAGTTCATCCAGTATCGACTCTTCCCTGTTAGGACCTAGATGCTGCAAATTAAAGTTAAAAGTATGAGGACGTAAAGGATTATTAACCATTGCGAAACCTTTATTTCTTTTCTTAGAGATATAAATTTTTAAATCCACAGTCGCTCACACAAATTACACGTGCCCAGTCTGCCACAGTTTATCGGAAAACATTTAGTGCAAGCTTAAACACCTTTCGTGACATAATAAAAAAGTGGTGCAACGACTTCAATATCATATTAACCGGCCACGACTAAGGGAAAAAACAAGTCCAATGCCCGGACTTTTTAACATTTCAGTTTAAATTAATGTTTATTAAGCCATGCGGTAAAGAGTTCTGTTACTTGTACATCTTGTTTAGCCAACAAAATGCGCGTTAAGGGCGATTTTCAAAACCAAAAGATCTCAAAGAAGCTCAAAGCCACCTTAAAAGGCCATTTTCATCCTGTATAAATTATGCGTCACTGCACGTATTATTAAAATAATGGCGTCACGGCTTCGCTGAACAATTAAGTTATTTAAGCTTCTTAATTATTTAAAGTTGAAAGTGCGAAGACATGTACTCCGGTCTGCGGGGAGAGACGTGATTAAAGCATCATTACAGATGTTACACCATGGAGGTGTCTCCTTAAAACAAAATTAGAATGGTTGAAAAACACGGATGGAAAAATAAGGTGGCTCTGAAACGCTTTGGTAGACACGGGC
This sequence comes from Platygyra sinensis, assembly GCA_019787425.1. Taxonomy (NCBI): domain Eukaryota; kingdom Metazoa; phylum Cnidaria; class Anthozoa; order Scleractinia; family Merulinidae; genus Platygyra; species Platygyra sinensis. The sequence goes on along the minus strand of JAHPZR010045088.1, from coordinate 650 downwards.
ATGTCTAAATTACGGCGAGCACCGTCTAGTGAAGACGGTCTTTTGTTAAACGATCAGATCGTCAATTCTCCCGTCCTGTATTATCAAAACTATTGTGGCACAGTAAAGAGAAGACAGATAGTGTGTATAATGAGATGAGTTCATCACACTCGCTCCTTAGCGAGAAGTCATGTGGCTTAGTAGATGAGCCTGTCCACTTGACTATATCGCCTGCCTGGTGCAACTCCGTAGGCTCCATTGCGATTTTTCAGAGGCACGCCATCTCAACCTTCGAGAGCTGAAACTTCACAATTTCGATCCCTGTAACTACTGTAAGTGCCCCCGAAAAAGATACTCATAGATTTGCGATCGCCTATCCCGACACTAATTGAATTTTGGGCAGCTGCAATTGCAGGAAAAAGTAATGGAAGAAACTACATTCAGCAGTTTCTGGTTCTAACCTCATTCTTATGCGCTGTCAGAGAATCCATGATCTGATCTGACACTGTAGGAATGTGAAGCACCGTCGTTGTACCATCTCCATCTAAGTCAATCACTTCAATGCCATTAGGCCTTTGTAAATGATCTTTAGGAATGACTGTGGATAAAAGATCACAAGATACTGAATGAGGACAATTCACATACAAGCATTCTCAATCAAGGAAAAAACG
>JAHPZR010045086.1:7500-10000 GCA_019787425.1 Platygyra sinensis | reverse complement strand
CACCGCGTAACATTTGATGTTCCTCCGACGGAACAACTGAGCAGGGCTATTCACGTTGTCTTGAGATCTCCCGTCAGTCATCACTATGGCAACCTAATAAACATGCGTGTTTATTAATTTTCAAACGACTATTTTCTTATGATATCACGCCATCATCATCGTCATCGTCATCATCATCATCATCATTAATATTAGTTCTCGTTTTATCAGGAATGCCGAAAACTACTTAAAAGATAAATTTCAGTTTAATAGTTTTTGTTGACACCAAAAAATTCCCTTTCTCCAAAAAGAATAGATTTACCTTCCGAACTCCTCTCCGTGCATATCTGAACACCCGGCTATAAGTATACCGCATGGCATATCCGGTCTTGGTTCCACCCCTGGGGTATCTTATACGGCTTATAGCATATATAAGCTGATTTTTACGACGGTAACGTCTGAAACCAAAGATAAGCCGAGGCCTGGACGAGAACAAAACAACTCCAATTCGGGTTTGTCCGTTGTTGATGCTAAACTTGCTGACGATCGCTCTCACGAAGTTAAGGCATCGTCGGAAGTTTCCTCTGCCATAAGCCTCAATACTTCCTGAACCATCGATGATAAAAGCCAAATCAACCCGGGCACGGCAGCCTGAAAATATATAAAATATGCTCACTAAGCACTGCTGATGGCATAACGAGAAAATGTTATTAAAAGATCAGTTAAAAATATCGCTGGGAATTAGGTAGACTCATAACGTTTTCATCATTCCGAATTCGTTCGTTCGTTCGTTCGTTCTTTTATTCTTTCTTTCGATAGTTCGTCCTTCTGTTCGTTCGTTTGTTCTTTCTTTGGTTGGTTGGTTGGTTCATTTGTTTGTTCGTTCCTTTTTCCATTTGTCCTTCCGTTCGTTCATTTGAAGTTGGTTCGTTCGTCCGTTCGTTCGTCTGTTCGTTCGTACGTTCGTTCGTTCGTCCATTTTTCCTTTCGTTCGTTCGTTCGTCCGTTCGTCTTTTCGTTCGTCCTTACGTTCGTTCGTCTGTCCGTCCGTCCGTCTGCTCATTGGTCCTTCCGTTCGTTCGCTTGCTCGCTTGTTCGTCCATTCGTTCGTTTGTACGTTCGTTCTTTCGTTCGTTGTGTGATTCTTTCCTTCGGTGACGAAACACTGTTTGGGTCGAACAGTGGATTATTGAGGGGGAAATGGCGTGTTACTTTGAATGTTTACCGTATAATAATATTGTACAAAGTAAATATTTACCTCTTCCAGGCGGTAAACGAGGTCTAGGTCTTATTGGTCGAACAGGTCGAGCCCCTGTTAAACAAAACACATGTTTAGTACATACACTACGTAATCGTAACAGAAAAAATCAATTGAAACAGCCAGACAAACAGACAGATAGAAAAACTGAAAGGAAGAAGGCAGACAGATGAACAAGATAAACAGGTAGACAGACAGCAGAAAGACAGATAGACAGCAAAACAACAAGTCAGACAGAAGGGATAGGGGAAACAGGGATGGCGAATTGGTGAGAGCGCTCGCCTTCCATGAATGTGTTCCGGGTTACATTTCGGCGTCACATGTGGGTTGAGTTCGTTGTTGGTTCTCTACTCTGCTTTGAGAGGTTTTTCTCCGGGTACTCCAGTTATCTCCTCCCCTCAAAAACCAAAATCTCCGTTAAAATTCCAATTCGATCCTGGAATGCACGAACAGTTCTGAACGGGCTCTTGTGAACTCCTTGGTGCTCCGTGGGTAAACAAATTACATATTTACATTTCACACATATTTACAAACAGACACACAGATAGGCAGCCAGAAATGCGGATGGAAAGGTGGGCAAAGAATCGCCGAATAAACAGACAAACAAAAAAATGGCAAACTCAACATTTTTTTCATCGATTAATACTTAACACAACAACAACAAAGAAATAGTATTACCCAATCATCGGCGAATGTTACCAAGAACTAAGCAACGAAGCACACAAATTGTCGCAACCAGGCAACAATATTAATTTGAGTACAGCTTAAATAAAAAGGTCACACCAATCAGACCCTTTAAAACACTTGTTAGTATATACCACACAAGTGAACAGTGCTTTTCGTGCGCGCTGATTGGCTAGATCGGAGGTGATAAGCCAAAACTATTCACCTACGAGCAGCCAAACAAAAACAAAATGGCTTTGGTTGGTATATTCTCACAAATAAAGTTACTCTTTCGGCCGCTAGTTGCTCAGCTTGTGTGGTATATACTAAAACAATCATTCACTTCAGTGTCGGTGAAAGTGGCGGATATTTACCGAGCCACTTCGGTGAATAATTGTTAAATATTACACAACTTCAGTGAGGTATACGAAGATTTCACCGCAACATTTGAATCTCAACCTAAGAGTAAATTGCTAATATAAACAATGTCTCGTCATACCTCTACAAGCTCGTCGTTGAATGGTGTTCACAATGGAGCCCAGGTTCCTGAAGCCTGCTGTCAACACGTGACGCCGGTCTCCTGCCGCTATTTGTAACAAT
>JAHPZR010045086.1:0-2500 GCA_019787425.1 Platygyra sinensis | reverse complement strand
ACAAAATTACTTCCATTCGGAGTAAACTGCCGACTGCAGCTTGCTAGTGTCGGGAAGAAAAGAGAGGAAACTGTGAAGCCAACCTGCTTTAGCTTGCGTTATGTCGAAATCGAAACCACAGACAAATCATTCACAGTATTCTTCGCCCGTTGAGGCGTTAAATGTGATCGTCGACTCGAAATCTCAGCCCGTTGAGTTAGATAATTCGACCACTGGAGTTACATGTGCCGTCGAGGCGAAAGAAAAGCTTGCAATCATGTTGTTCTGTGGATTTTGATTTCCTTGCTTTAATGCGATTTGATATGACCTTCGATGTCACGTTGCGTGACGACCCAAGTTTCGGTAAACTCACAAATTCGTGTAATTAAAAACGTCTCATTTTCTCTTTTACTGGCTAATTTTTAAAAAGAATACTTGTGGAAATCCATCTACTTAAGGTTTCCTGGGTCTCTTAATTTGTTACATTCTTTTCTCAAGTGAAGAAAAATATTTTGGGGCTCTGTTGTTGTTTCACAAAATGCCTTTAAAACTTAACTAGCTACACCAACTCTAGCCTCCTACGCAGACATTCTTTGGGCTCGTCACGCAATCTTCCTGCGTGACGAGCCCAAAGAATGTCTGCGTAGGAGGCTACACCAACTCCTATTATACCGTTTATTTCAAATTACGCGTATTATCAGTATTTCCTTCAAGCTCTGACGCCAGCACTAACTTTCACATTGAAACTCCTAGTATAAGAATTTTATACCCTTGACGAATAAAATAGAAGCGGGGCAGATTTAGTGAGAACTATTACTAGTTTATATATTTTCAGGCTGCAGTGCCCGGGTTGATTTAGCTTTTATCATCGATGGTTCAGGAAGTATTGAGGCTTATGGCAGAGGAAACTTCAGACGATGCCTTAACTTCGTGAAAGCGATCGTCAGCAGGTTTAACATCAACAACGGACAAACCCGAATTGGAGTTGTTTTGTTCTCGTCCAGGCCTCGGCTCATCTTCGATTTCAGACGTTACCGTCGTAAAAATCAGCTTATATATGCTATAAGCCGTATAAGATACCCCAGGGGTGGAACGAAGACCGGATATGCCATGCGGTATACTTATAGCCGGGTGTTCAGATATGCTCGGAGAGGAGTTCGGAAGGTAAATGTAGTTTTCTTTTTTTGGAGAAAGGGAATTTTTTGGTGTCAACAAAAGCTAGTAAACTGAAAATTAACTTTTAATTAGTTAGTTTTTAGTTAATTGGTTTTTTAAAACGAGAACTGATATTAATGATGATGATGAGGAGGAGGATGATGGCGTGATTTCATAAGAAAATCCTTGTTTGAAAATTAATAAACACGCATGTTTATTAGGTTGCCATAGTGATGACTGACGGGAGATCTCAAGACAACGTGAATAGCCCTGCTCAGTTGTTCCGTCGGAGGAACATCAAATGTTACGCGGTGGGAATCGGTCGCAGATTTAACAGAAGACAATTGTTACAAATAGCGGCAGGAGACCGGCGTCACGTGTTGACAGCAGGCTTCAGGAACCTGGGCTCCATTGTGAACACCATTCAACGACGAGCTTGTAGAGGTATGACGAGACATTGTTTATATTAGCAATTTACTCTTAGGTTGAGATTCAAATGTTGCGGTGAAATCTTCGTATACCTCACTGAAGTTGTGTAATATTTAACAATTATTCACCGAAGTGGCTCGGTAAATATCCGCCACTTTCACCGACACTGAAGTGAATGATTGTTTTAGTATATACCACACAAGCTGAGCAACTAGCGGCCGAAAGAGTAACTTTATTTGTGAGAATATACCAACCAAAGCCATTTTGTTTTTGTTTGGCTGCTCGTAGGTGAATAGTTTTGGCTTATCACCTCCGATCTAGCCAATCAGCGCGCACGAAAAGCACTGTTCACTTGTGTGGTATATACTAACAAGTGTTTTAAAGGGTCTGATTGGTGTGACCTTTTTATTTAAGCTGTACTCAAATTAATATTGTTGCCTGGTTGCGACAATTTGTGTGCTTCGTTGCTTAGTTCTTGGTAACATTCGCCGATGATTGGGTAATACTATTTCTTTGTTGTTGTTGTGTTAAGTATTAATCGATGAAAAAAATGTTGAGTTTGCCATTTTTTTGTTTGTCTGTTTATTCGGCGATTCTTTGCCCACCTTTCCATCCGCATTTCTGGCTGCCTATCTGTGTGTCTGTTTGTAAATATGTGTGAAATGTAAATATGTAATTTGTTTACCCACGGAGCACCAAGGAGTTCACAAGAGCCCGTTCAGAACTGTTCGTGCATTCCAGGATCGAATTGGAATTTTAACGGAGATTTTGGTTTTTGAGGGGAGGAGATAACTGGAGTACCCGGAGAAAAACCTCTCAAAGCAGAGTAGAGAACCAACAACGAACTCAACCCACATGTGACGCCGAAATGTAACCCGGAACACATTCATGGAAGGCGAGCGCTCTCACCAATTCGCCATCCCTGTTTCCCCTATCC
>JAHPZR010045085.1:7500-26312 GCA_019787425.1 Platygyra sinensis | reverse complement strand
AACTGAAGTGGCGACCGACTCTTGGATCGATTTTTTGAAAGTTGTTTTATTTCGCAAGCTCAGTGTCTCTTCTTGTTTCAGCTCAAAGCTTGGTGTAGATAGCAATTGACAGACTTGAAGCCGTGGTTTATCCATTAAAACTTGGTCTTATTTCAACAAAGATTAGCACAACAGCTATAATTTCGACTTGGATTTTTGCAGAAGTGTTAAAAATTCCATGCTATCAACATCTAAACTTGTAGAACGTGGTTTGGTGTTGTAATATACCCCGAGGAAGTTTTTCCAAACCAGGTGACCTTTGTATCTATCACTCCGTTAATTGTGATAACCGTTTGATATACTCTTATGCTTATGCAGGTATTTTTTGGAGCTCACCTCTGGTTGGGGGAACCACTGGACGCACTGGTCTGACCGGGCGTCTTCCTGTGACATTATAGGAGGAAACGATAATAATTAAATAAATATATGCATTCATAAGGAAACTCAAATGTTATTCGACACAAGGGGCAAACTGCTGCAGCTATTAAAACACCTATGTTAGAGTGATAGCTGCATCATGGCTGGAGGTGGCTACGCGACACAATGCATTCGAATGCATTCCGATGTATTCTAATGTGTTCTGATGCATTATTATGTATTCTAATGTCTCAAAATGTATTGTAATGTATTCTGATGTATTCTAAGTATCTCACATATTCTTATTTAGTTGCTGAGTAAGTAAAGCTTACCAGCACAGTTTCCCCATTTCCTGTCACGATCGTAGTTATGCGTTATAGCGCACCATGGTCGCTTGTGGTTTTTGGATGTACAACTGTTATATCTACGACCTTTGTACTTGAACGGGAAGGCGCAGCAGTAACGTGAGGTCGTTCTCTTCCTGCATTTGCCTACAAAAAAACAAAAGAAGCAAGGTCATATCACTCATGACGTGATTTAAAGCCATGCCACGTAACGTCAGGCGATATTAGTCACGCGACAACATGTTGTGTTACGTCACGTTATGTTACGTGACGTCAGTTATGCCGTTTCGTGTCGTTAAGTAACTTCACGTCACGTCACGCCTTGTCGGGCAAGTCATGTCAAGGCAAGTCAGACTTCTTCAAAGGGAAATAATGGAACGAAGTATCAAGGAAATACCAAACTAAATTAACGCACCGGATATGAAATAAACATCATTAGCCCACGGTCCTCCTTTGCCGTTCCTACATCGATTGGATCGTCCATATTTCCTGAATGTCAGGTGAGCTCTTGGACCTGTCGCACACCATCCTTGATGTTGAACTGCAAAGGCTCTGTAACCACGCCTGGCGGCTGCCGCAAAGCACTTGTAGATGGCGGCGGCTCTTCTTCGGTAGAAACCGCGGACGACAACGTCTTTGCCGTCCATCTGTGGAATTGCTCGGCGGCCCGTGTCTCGGAAACAACCAATAGGTTTGACTGCAGAGAATAACAAAATGTGTCATGAATTTGTCAAGTATGATTAGTCTTTAACAAAACAAAAAGAAACGGTTAAAGAGTAATCCCCCAAAGAAAAAACGGAGGCAGTCGTACACTTTACCACAATTCTATTCAGCCCATACTTTTGCAACATTTACTCCTGTGTTGACCACATTGTGTTTGATACGTTTGAAGATTATAGCACTTTTCTGTTCGTTTTTATTAGCGCTATTAAAGTTTTTGTGCGCTAAGAATTATGATGGGTTAATGCACCAATCGCCATCTTTTTTCCCACGGAGGATTGCATAGAACTTTTCAGCTTTAATAGAACCTTTAATTTCACTTGTTTTACGTCTGCGACATGAATATTGATTGATTGATTGGTTGATTGGTTGATTGATTGATTGATTGACTGATTGATAACACAACAAGGAGAAGCCCACAAACTGTACTTACTATAAACATTAGGCGTGACCCGTATCGGTCGAGCTGTTGAAATAAAATTTATGACATATGTTGGTTAACTGACCGATAAAAAGCTAAAGTGAACAAAAAATAATTACTTGCACGAAAATGATACTTACGCCGTTTTCCTCCCCTACAATACCCCCATAGTTTCTTCCTGCCAAACTCCGGAGTTATTGGGCACCAGGTCCTTCCACGTCTATTACTGGCGCAGCTGTTGTATCGACGCCTGCGATACACAAACGGCAAAGAACAGCAGTAGCCTTTTGTAGTGCGATAACGGCACTTTCCTAAAAGAAACAGAGAGCGTTAAAAACAGATTGTACATGTACGGTGGAGTGAAATGTCTTAATAAGCACTTTCTTCTTTGGTTAAACTTTTATCATCTTTTAAAACTAAAAAGACAAGTGGTATGTACGTGCAGGCTTTTGTCATCTTACTTCCTGGGAAGTAGGAAACATTCAAGTCACAACGGACTTAAAGTTCTTTTTCCTTACAGTGCGACTGCTTGAATCGGGCCACATAGAAGAAAACTAACCAATTAAAACTATGCTGAGAACACTGGACTAGTAGCTTCTCAAGTAACGGTCTGTTTGACGTGGAAACATAAACACTATTAACTCCTCTGCATTATAGACACTCTCAGTTCTTGACGGCGAATTATCACAATACACCATTTTACAGTTGTCTGCTCAGAGACCTGGCCTTTGAATGGCAACGAGGCTGGAGGTGACCTTGTTTTGATACAGACCTCACTTCTTTTGTTGTGTAAATCATGTTGTACTAAAGCTAACTCAGCGTATTTCTATCACAAAACCAGAGAGGTCTGTAACAAAGCAAGGTCAAATTTTCAAATTTTCAAATTTATTCCATTTACACTGCGATTACAACACCTCCAGCCTCGCTGCCATTCAAAGGCCAGGTCACCGAGCAGACAGCCGTAAAATGGTCTATTATAAATCTCGTCTGAAAAATTAGCTTGAAAACTCATTTTACTACAACTAAACCGAAACCGTTGAAAGGCGTACAAATCTTAGGCTCGAATGTAAACCAATTAACAATTGAAAAAAGTGGGAATGAGGTTCACAACACCACACACTTTGTTGGGTTTTCAATTTTGTTAAGATCTATTGTTCATAATCTTTGTTATTGGTTCATTTGAGAAAAAGATCGCTATCGTTTGTTCTCAAGTGACGTTCTGATTAGTTAACTCTTGAGTAGCTGCACTATAAAATTCTCTTGCTGAAATTCCATAGGTGAGGCTACCCAACTTGTAAGAACGCGCCACTTTTTAGCAGATATTTCCAGAAACCTCACCTGAAATCCTGTAGACATCATTTGCCCATGGTCCTCCTTTTCCATTCCTACACCTGTTTGATCGACCATACCTTGCAAAGGTCCTATGCGCATGCGGTCCTGAGGCACACCAGCCGCCATGTTGGATTGCCATGAATTTGTAACCACGCCTGGCTGACTCTAGAGCGCATTTCTTTACCGCGAATTTCCGATGACGGTAGCTACCTCGAAGGAGAATACTTCTTCCATCCAGCTGTGGAATGGCTCTGCGAGATGTATCTTTGAAGCAGCCAACTCTCTGGACTAAACAATCGCCGATTGGAAACAGAAAGACATTTTTTAACATTTAACTCTAAAAGTCAGTTATAGAAGGTAAGAAGAAATGAATATAAAAAGTCTTGATGGCGTTACTTACGCGTGACTGACAGCGTGACTTTGATGATTTTTGCTGGAAAGGAAAATGTTACGCATTAGATGGATGCACGCTAGATGTCCACTGCAAACCAATTGCAACTAACCAACTAACATTTTACGGGCAAATCTTTTGCCTTGATCAAAGCATTTATATATCTGGTTACAACATAGTTTTACGAAATAATGTTCGTGCTAATATCGAAACCATAATCGGAAAACTAGTAAGTATAAAAAAGAACTATCATAATTTTAATAATTTGCATAATTTATTCCTCACGTTCTCTTCCAGTTAACACTGATAATTCTAGCAATTATACTATTTTATTCCTCACCTCCTCGTCCTGGACAGTAGCCCCACAATTTGTCTACGTCATAGCTTGGAGTGACAGCGCACCATGGGCGTCCTCTGGAATTGACTGTGGTACAGCTGGTGTATCGTCTGTTGCGGTAAATGAAAGGGAATACACAGCACTCACTGCGAGTTGTTCGCACGCGGCAGGACCCTGTGGACAAGATATTAAAGTAACGGTGTCAGGGATTTCAGAAAATGGTCAACGAATTGACAGTGGAGAAACATTTAATTAACACAACAAATACAAAAGAAGATACAGATGGACAAAAAAAGGTCATTTCCGAGTTATTAGTTCAATGGAAAATGGTTTGCCACTGAATCTTGTTGTTTCTCAACAGACGTTTCGGCTAATGCTCAAGCCTTCATCAGTGATATGAAAACGAAGTTCGTTATCACGCGCTATTCAAAGTAACGGAACGCGAAGCTTGCGCGCGTGACCATGTAATTCATGCTCTCGTGATGCCTTTGTAGGCTTCTGGAAGTACCATGTGATCGTTCCCAGCGTTCGGGTTCAAAGTAGAGTGCCAGGCTTCATGGAAAAGTCGCTTGTGGTAATTTGATTCGAAACCAACGACCTTAAATAGTTTGCAAAGCTCATGTTATGGCTGAATTGGTGGACATGGCTTGCAACTTTGGAGTTCTGGTCAAAACTTGCCACTGCCTTTTAGCTTTTTGTGCTCCGCAATTTGGTCTTTAATGATCTTTCTGTTTGGCCATAGTTCACAAAATTACACTGTGTGCAATTGATTTTGTGCACTATGCCTGATTTCTGGCGGTTAGAATCGTCTCGCTCTTTCCGGCACGGAAAAAGGCTGTTGATGGTTTGTTGTGGTTTGTAAGCTACTTTGACCATTTGTTGTTTCAAAATGCTACCTATTTTCTCGGAAACGCCCTGTACATACGGCAGCACTACAAAGCCATTGAAGTTGTTCTCGGCGGGTTGTTGGTTAACGCCCTCTCGCAGTTTCGAATAAAAGACATCACGCAGAACGGCTTTGACCCGTTGCGATTCTTCTCGGTCTTCCTTTATTCGTTGACGGAATGTTGTTTGCTCTTTTTCAGCAAAGTGTTGACCACTGATCTTTTGTGGCACAAAGGGTGACAGGAAAGGAAATCGAGATAAAAATGGGAAAACTTAAAAAAAATGATTTTAACAGAAGGGAATTCCAGATCTTTGGACCTTGGTAAAGAATTGTATTTTTTTCAGATTGGTTCGCCCGGTAGACAGATTTGATTGTAATGAAGCTATGCTTTTGTGATTTAGAATCATAAAAGAAAAGAAATTTGTTCGCTAACATTAAGTTTCATAGCGAGAAGGTTGCAAAATTGTATTAAAATGAAATAAACTCATCCATGACACAGTCCAATTAATCAATAAGTGAGTAACTACATGTACGTGGTCTTGAAAATTCCCAAGAATGAGCTACTGATAAGCTTAGCAGTTTTCCTACCTCTCAGAACGTAGACATCATTAGCCCAAGGTCCTCCTTTTCCATTCCTACATCTGTTTGATCTCCCGTATTTGCCATATGTTCGATAAGCATGTCTTGCCGACGCACACCACCCCTGATGTTGAACCGCAAACACGCTATACCCACGCCGCTTTGCGGCCAGAGCGCATTTCTTAATAGCAAATCGTCTCCTGCGGTAATGTCCTCTTAGAAGACGATTTTTGCCTTCCAGGGTTGATATAGCTCTTCTTCCAGTGTCCCTGAAGCAGCCGAGTCCCTTTGCTAGACAGAAAATGCCAGGAAATCAGAACGTGCTATTTATCTCAGAAAATCATGTCCAGTTCTCACGAATTCAATTGAATTCAAATGGATACCATGGATATTAATTTATAAATATCTGGCGATGTGAGGAGCTAATGTTTATAATCACTGCATGAAATGGCATGTATAAGGAGATATAATGAACCCGTATACATAGTGTGTACGGAAAGATATACTGATGTATACTGAAGTACACATATAAGGCCTGTATAATGATCAGTATACGTCTGAATCGTTATACTAATGTATACTGCCTTGTAGAGATTACCTTATACCTAGTGTAAGGGAACGAAGGCTTCGGTTGCTGAAAACAGAGTTGTCATGTAAAATGTCCCCTGTGGTAATGGGTGCTTCGTACGGAAGAACCTACTTAGCAGGTCTTATTATTCTGTCTTTGGGCTTCTTTGCGGATTTCGTAGAGGTATTGCGTATTGCAAAAAAACAACAACGCTTCTTTATGCTATTGGGTAAAGATATCCATAACGCCTCTGTACACTCTTGAGTTTACGCATTGCGCAAAACGTATCATTAAGCACTGCGTGAAATGAGTAATTTCGTGGAATTTACGTGGCCGTGAAATTCTCGAGATCAGGAACTTGACGTGTCGGGGAGTGCTATGTTCCTGATACGTTCATTGTGGCGTGTCAGGAAAAATCATGGTCTCGGTACGTCACATATGGCGTATCAATATGAAACAGAATGGAATCTTATTCTTAACGCCTGTTAAGTAAAAACTACAGTCAGTCAGTCCTACCTTTGGAAGATCAGTTAATGTAGCTTTACTTACCCAGTAAACCCACTGTAATGCGAATCACTTTGCCTGAAAAAAAAAACACTAATTTTGAAACATTCTGGCCCACCAACAGTTGTTTTATCAATAGTAGAATTCCTGTTTCTGATTAGTTCTATTCCGTAGCAAATATGTAATAAACAGGAGCGCATGACCCGGAGCCTCCTTACGTACTTTAACGTAGAGTCAACCCTTTCCTCTCTCATTCTATTTTTAGAACTATAATTAAGGCAAGGGTCTCTTGGTTTCCGTCACGAAATATCGTGTTTCTGTAGATAGACAATGCAAAATAAAAGGCAATAGTAGGATCTCAGTCTTTGTTGTAACAAAGAATGGTCTTAGCTCGGGTATCATTGGGTATTGATAAGGTGTCATGTGAAAACTCCCACAAGAGCTGTCAGTTTCTAAAAATAGAAAGATACGAGAAAGGATTGACTCACAGGGTTAGTAAAGGAGACGGAGGTTCTAGGTTATAATGGCCTCCCTTAAATCTATATTGAAGCTTGTGCGACATTGTGGGTTTTCAGTTGCAGCTGTGCAATCACAGGTTGTAACTGGATCGCTGTGATAGAACAGCTTGGCCTATAACTCATTACTACGTTATGTGTACTGAATGGGAACTTTCCTGATTATAAGGGGAGGTTCCATTGCACATACTGAAGTTTTCAAAGGGAAGTCGAAGGCTTAACTGGAATTTCATGAGCGGTAGCAGTGGGGTTTTAAAACCAAAACATGTATAGGGAATTGCGTATAATTGTAATAATTATAATTGAAATTATGCATATTATTATCAATCATCTGTGATACCTACCTCTTCTTGGAGGGACAACAGGTCGTATTGGTCTGACTCGTCCACCTAAGATGATGAAATAAATAAAACGTTTCGCGAAATAAAACATGGATAATACAAAATCTTCCGACTGAGTCCATATATTTCTTTTTCGGTAAATCATCAATGACAAAATTATGTTTAGTTGTTCGCTAATTGTTCTCAACCCAGCTTACCAACACAGTTGCCCCACTTCTTATCTCGATCATAGTTTGGTGTGAGAGCACACCATGGTCGATTGTGTCTTGTTCTTGTGCAGCTGTTGTAACGACGGCCTTTGTAGATGAACGGGAATCTACAGCAGTAGCCATTTGTTACCCTTCTTCCACATGAGCCTAGGAAACAAATGACAGGACACAAGATGAGACAGATCTAGTTCAACGTAGAATGGAAGTGAAAGTAATGAGGGCAATAAAGCATAAGTTCGTCTTGGGTTTCTTGCGAGCGGAAGTCATCTTCAGAGTTAAGAGCAAAGTGTTTGTGAGTCGATGATGTTATAGCTCTGGGCCAGGTTTTTCGAAAGCCAGTTAACGTTAACCCAGGGTTAAACGTTAACTGAAACAATATAAACAGAACACCTCACCAAAAAGTTACAAAACTGAAACAAAAATTCTCGCTAACCCTGGGTTAGCATAATCAGGCTTTCAACAACCCGACCCTGATCCGTTGAGAGTGATTAGTCAGTTTATCTATGATGGTATTAGCTGAAAGACTCGTGCAAAGTTTGCCAGCGTCGTTGGTCGGTTCTAGTAAGTTAATTATGCATGAAGAAGTTTTAAAAATTCTTCAAAAAGAGAAAAATCCTGGATATTACAAACATTTTTTCAATGCTACTAATAGTTTTATTGTATGATTAGTTTTATTGTATGATTATTCCAGTATCACAAATTCCTGGAAAGTTATTTAATGCCTAACAACACAAACACCTTTGTAAACCCACCAGTTACAAAGTACACATCGTTAGCCCAAGGTCCTCCTTTGCCGTTCCTACATCGATTAGATCGTCCATACCGTCGGTAGGTTATGTGAGCTCTCGGACCAGTAGCACACCATCCTCGATGTTGAACAGCGAAGGCTTTGTAACGGCGCTTTGCAGCTTCTAAAGCACATTTCACGATAGCATCTTTTCTGTTTCGGTAATAGCCGCGGACAAGGAGACCTCTACCATCCATTTGTGGGATAGCGCGACGACCTGTATCTCTGTAACAACCTTGGGATCGAACTAGAATGAAAAATTACAACCAAATTAGATTAATTTCTAAATTCTAAAAAAGGTAGAGCAAATATAGTACTCAGCTGTTAAACAACAATGCAACAAACACAAATAGAAAACATGTACCGAGTTTCTATCGAGTTTTAGGGGAATTCTACTTATACACTCATGCAAGTGCTGCAATCGGATTGGCTGAACTAAAACAAACTATTAGCTTGAAATTGATACCTCGATGAACGAAGAAAAATAAATGGAAATCATTTTGAAGAAAATTTAGTTAGTAACAACTAAATCAACTGGAGTATTCCTACTTGGTTGTTATGAAGTTGATAACTCTCATTGTAATCACAAGCTCATTATAATCCAATTGCTTAATAGGAATCTTCCAAGACAGAATCAAAACGGTCAATTAGACATACACGAAAATTACTCACTGACAACTCCCCTGGTGACTCTTGTTGTTGGAGCTGAAAAAACAAAATAAGTTTAGATTTAATGGAAACCGCGTAGCACCCGTGGTATACGAAATGATTTCCTTTTCCACGGGTGCTACGTGATTCCCATACTATATATCTATATCAATTGAACATTTACCGCGACTCACTGCCTAAATTACCCCGACTTGCTCCTGTACTGGCCTCGTAGCTTAGTCGGTAGAGCATCGGAAGATCTAATCCGGAGGTCGTGGGTTCAAACCCCACCGAGGTCAAATTTTCTTTGGCCCGTGGGGACTCCCGAATTTCCTTTAAAGGGGTAATAACCTAGGGGGATTTGGTGTATCGGCAGTATTGCCTACTACCGGCACCCAAACATAAAAAATATCACGTTTAGTAATTAAACCTTAAGCAACATTGTTCTTTTATATCTTAAGGTGTCAAGGTCATTCGCCAAACAGTTATGACTACCTGTTCTCAACAGTTTGCTGTTTGTTTAGTCATGGTAAGTAGCAACTTAATCAAATATTTTCACAACTGTTTTAAGATTAATTATTGACAAATGTTGAGATCTGAGAATGAGAATCAAGCTTGTTATACCAATCTCCCACCACCACATCACAAACATTAATTTTTTTTCCACGCTGAACTGATATTCTCAGGTCTGTGGGTTAATTTCAAGCAAAAAAGCATAATTTATGCCTCACTTGGATGGTTTGTATGTGCAACAATTAACAATTATTCTTTGAAATCTCGGTGAATAGTGGCAGAATATTTACCGAGCCGCGAGGCGGTGAGGTAAATATTCTGCCACTATTCACCGAGATTGAGAAGAATAATTGTTTTAGTATATACACAGGAAGTGATCTCAACAACATTTCAGAAGGAAACCATTAAAAATCGATTTAATTGACCTCTCAATTCATGCGTGGAAAACGTGCAAGCTGTACAAAGCATACGCGAATTCGCGAAACTATTTACAGAATCTTTGAACATGGAAAATCTATAGTTAATCTTCGAAAAAACCTCCTGACAGTCTAGAATAATGGTCCTTAAACACCGTTCAAATCAGTGTGAATCAAAAGTATGCTTTATTCAAAAGTATGCTTTATTTTTGTTTGGCTTACGCATTATTCACTCGGTAGGGGGTGAATGATGCTCATTAGCCAGAGATAGCGAACCAATCAGATTGCTTAAAACACCAAGATCACTGAGTGTGTATATACTAATTTACATTATTACAAATGTTTTTGATTTGGTGCATTCTCGTCCCCGGAGCTTACGATCCTTCTGGCCTGTGGTTGGGATCGAGAGCTCTGGTTTGGTCCAACACCGGAAGTCCGTGATTCACGGACTTCCCGTCAAATCCAGCAAATCTGATTGGTTGACAATGCGAAACAAATACTCTGCGCATGCTCAGAAAATCGAGTCCGGCCAGAGCTCTCGATCCCAACCACAGGCCAGAAGGATCCTAGGCTCTGGGGACGAGAATGGATTTGGTGTGGAAAGAGTTGATGATTCCAGATGTCAATGTTTGCGTACGCAGAATTAACAAATATGCAGGTAAAAGATCTTAACAGGTCTTTAGATTGACTAGAAATAATATATCTAGTCCTAAAGCTGTGAGCTTCATTATAGACTCACTGGAATAAGTTACTCAATGCCCCATTCTCTAAAGAGGTCTAGGACAGGGGTACAAATACTGAAGAAATGTAGCACAAAGAGCTTAAAGGGAAATAAAGAAAAAGATACTATACAAATAAGTAAGTACCTCTTCCACCCCTGCAATATCCCCAACGTCTGCTCCTGGGATAATCTGGTGTAATTGGACACCAGGGGCGTCCATGCCGGCGTGTTCTAACACAACGGTTATATCGACGTCTGCGATATGTGAATGGGAACACACAACAGTAACCACTTGTGGTGCGTATTCTGCATTTGCCTGATAACACACGGAATGAAATGCTTACTAAGACTACCATACATCATTTACATCAAATGATACATCAAATCTACAATTACTGGCTTTTTAACAATTATTCCTCGAGCCCGAATGGGCTCTGAGTCAATAGCCCACGAGGCCGAAGGCCGAATGGGCTATTGACTCAGAGGCCATTCGGGCTCGAGGAATAATTGTTTTAGTAAAATCCAACTAGTTGGTCAAATAAATATCGAGACAAAACACTTTTCGCTAGTTAAAGCGATTCAGCCGCTATTGTTTTGGTTTTCAAAGCCGTCGCTTATCGCTACTTGCTGTCTAGTTACCTCATTTTTAATGATTGTATAAGAAAAGCACAAAAGCATTTAATAACATATAAAATCATACCTGAAAGTCGGTAGACATCATTCGCCCATGCTCCTCCTTTTCCATTCCTACATCTGTTTGATCGACCATACTTTGCAAAGGTATATTGAGCACGTGGTCCTGATGCACACCAGCCGCCATGTTGCACACCAAAGATGCTGTAACCACGTTTAGCGGTCACATATGCACATTTTTGGATAGCGTTTTTTCTTCGCTGGTAGTTTCCTCTTAATAGTGGACTCTTCCCATCGAGCTGTGGGATGGCTCTTCGTGATGTATCTTTAAAGCAACCAATTCTCTGGACTGCAAGAGAAGATAGATTAGAAACTATAAACACAAGTAATTGCAGTTGAATTACTGCTACAATACATACTGTTTATCAAGTCCACAATATGTATGCCTAGTCGATGATCGTTTCACGAGCATCTATATTTCTCCACTCTCAGATGTATCACATTGACATTGTGCCAGAGGAGGGTCATTAGACAATTCTAAGGCATGGGAGAACTCAAAGTCTCGTAAAGTTCTTAGCGAATTGCTAGGTTGGGGATCAATACTAAAACAAACCTTCTGTGGTAAGAATAAGCTGGTTAAGGGTTTTAGGGGAGCAGGGATGGCGCAGTGGTGAGAGCGCTCGCCTCCCACCAATGTGTCCCGGGTTCGATTCCTGGACCCGTCGTCATATGTGGGTTGAGTTTGTTGTTGGTTCTCTTTCTTGCTCCGAGAGGTTTTTCTCAGGGTATTCCGGTTTTCCCCTCTCCTCAAAAACCAACATTTCCAAATTCCAATTCGATCTGTGTTTGGCTTCAAATTTGCAATTTGCAATTTGCAAATTTGCAAGCCGGTATTTTCGGGACCAACAAAATGCCAAAAAATGTCAGTCATTCCCTGAATTACCTTGATGACAAACCAAAGCAACTGGGCCTATGCCGGGTCATTGTTGACAAAGAAGGCAAGTCTCAATTAGTACTTAATTTTTTGATACTTACGTCTCAAAGATGGTGTGAGCCTCACTGTGCGTACTGTAGAATACAAAATCGAATATTTAATATGAGATAAGGCTTTCACTGAAGTTATAACATCCAAGGGTCTAAGGTGATTCTTTTGGCAAAGAAGATTACCAACTCTTTTAAGGACAAACTCGCACATCTTTGGCTATAATTGAAGTATTTATGTAGATCCCAGCGAGTTTGGTACCTTTCTCTCTACATAAATTACCATTAAAATGAATAATTCATAACTAAATTAAAATCCTTACTAGGCCAGAGTTAAGCGTTTCACTAGCAAAAAACATGAGGAAAACACAGTTTAATACAGCAAGTTAACAGCTCAAACACACTGAAAATAGGGCTTCTCAAACTCATTAATTAACAACTCGTCAGTGTTTGGATATCTTGTCTTAATGTTGCATAGATGTTTACGATTATATTTATCCATTTTCCCCTTAGTTTTAATTTGGATTGCGAAGATATATCAAACACTCAAGAAAGCGTTTAAACACATTTCCAAACGTCTCAAAGTTCATTAAAAATATTCCGCTACGTGTCGTATTTTCAACTCTTTTCTTGGTGTTTGAATATGTGGTCAAACACAATCTTTCATGTTTGAAGGATTACTTCTCCAGGACTCTATAACAACTTCCTAGCCGTTTCAATATACAAATTAAAACTCAATCGATTGAACGCCTCGTGGATCCACAGCTACTTTGACAATGTTATGACGAAACTCATGATCAATGACAGGACAGCATGAAAAGCTGACGTCAATTTGTTAAAATGTGCTATTCAACTTTTTGAAGTGACGAAGTTGAAAGTTAACTCTTTAAATACCTCTTCTTCCACAGTAACCAAACAATTTATCTACATCATAATTTGGAGTAAGAGCGCACCAAGGCCTTCTGGACTTGATTCTTGTACAGCGGTTGTATCGTCTGCCGCGATAAATGAACGGGAACACACAGCAAAAATTTTGAGAGGTACGTTTGCGGCAGGAACCTGGAGAATGAAAATAGACTTGTTTAAAATTATACAACAGGTTAAGTTGCCGACATCTGTCAAAGAGCAAGATATTGTAGCTTTTGTTGTTGTTGTTGTAATTTGTCAGTCAACTGCCGTGACACTGTGAGGTACTAACATTTGATTTTATTAATATTAGCCCAACATTTTAATTTTATTAAAAATATAACGACTAGCTATTTTTGTTATCGATATTGATCCAAGAAATTCTAAATAAAAAAAAACAATGAAATTGAAAGCCACCGTGGCTTAAATATAATAACTGAGGTAACAATGTTATCCATGAGTGTGTTGCAGTCAAAGCAGGATGGGATTGTCCATAAAATAACGGTCCATATTTACTGTAAGTGGATATTCATAGGCAGTTGTACTTGTTTGCTAATAGCTAGAAACAACTTGAAAGCGACAAAAATATCCCTGATCAAAATTACAATAAACAACGTTCTCTGGCTTAAAAAATGTTTAAAAAAATAACATGAACTTTTGGCTGTCGATCTACAACCATCGACGGATAAAAAATAAAATACAAAAACGATAAAATATATACAAAAAAGGCAAGATAAAAATAATAAGAAGAACAAAGACAAAATAATGTTTCAGCCTGGCTGCGCTTCAATCTTTAACTGAATATCCCTGTTTTTTATGTCATACAAGTGATTTTCCACCCAGCTGAAGAAATTTAGAATAAATAGTGGCTTCATACATGTTTATGAAAATAATGTAACACGAACGTGGGACCTCATTGTCAAATAAAGGTTATTTTTAAGGACTTACGACTTAAGCTAACATGTGTAAATTCGACAATTTTACCATGATAAAAGCAAATTCAAACTTTTAACTGTTTTATAAAAATTCAAACCGTTTTACTAGCTAGTCGAGTGTTATCTTGTAGCAAAGGCAAAACCTGCCAACCTGTCATTCAATTAATACTACAACTGACATGCTAAGCCACATTTTCATTACAACAGCATGTTTAGACTACATGTGCAAGTGTGCATGGAACCTTCTGATGTTTCTTGTAATTGGCTAATTTGGTTAAAATTGCCTGAATTATAAATTGTGATCACATGGGCCCATTGACCAAGACCTTTCAGTTTAAAAGCATTAAAGACACTTTTTGCCACTTTCGAAGAAATACGAAAGTCCTGCACTAAGATACAAAGTTTCACTTCAAAATGATATGTTGTTCTGAAATAAACCTCACCAACAAAAAAAAACTCAGGCTATTGAGGAGTTGACAGAAGTCATTCGTGTTGCCCGATAGTGTTGCCCGCCATTTTGGAAAAATAAAACGCCGCTTTAACAAGGCTTGCAGACACATCGCCGGATAGTCGATTCACACTCAACGAGTATTGAGAAGGAAAAAAGGAGATTACTCATACTGGGCATCAGAATTAACATATTTTACTGATGCTCTTTTTGGCATGGGTCTTGTCACTATAGTTTGGCAGAGGATGTGGTATATCCTGTTTATTCTATATTTAGAGGGCTCCATTTTATCTCTTTACTACTCATCTATACCGATCCCTCCTCTCCCCTCTTGTCCCCTGTTGGAAGCACCTACTAAGGGTACCAGAAAGCACTAGCCCTCTATTAGTTACTTACTATTTAACTAAAAAACGGCCCAAACTAACCTCTTAGGACGTAGACATCATTGGCCCAAGGTCCTCCTTTTCCATTCCTACATCTGTTAGATCTCCCGTATCTACCATACGTTCGATAAGCATATTTGGTTGATGCACACCATCCCTGATGTTGTATGGCAAACGTGCTAAAGCCGCGTTTCTTTGCAGCCAGAGCGCATTTCTGTATAGCGTACCGTCTTCTACGGTAACTGCCTCGCAGAAGGCGACTTCTACCTTCGAGCGGAGCGATGGCTCGTCGACCTGTGTCCCTGTAGCAGCCCTTACTTATTGCTGTAATAAAAATACTTTGTGTAAGCGCACCTGTGTAGTGAAGCGAGTGTCGTAATACTCTAGTTAAAGGAGCTCAGTCACGATATTTTGAGTTATTTTGACAATCGACAAAATTATCTTTAAATTGAAGGAAACCTGAAAATAATAGTTTACTGAGATAAAAAAACACCAAAGAGATAATAATAAACCATAAAGGAACAAGGATGGTTAAGGATGGAGAAGATTAACACGAATTACAAACAACGAAATTGAAAAATTTAGGTCAACTTATTCAAGATGCGCAAACCATGACGAAGCTTCTTTAGCTGATTCACATTTATTTACGCAAGTTAGAGCGCTTTCAACAAAGTGTTCAATTTTTAAACCATTACTTGCTCCCTGTGCCCTTCGACTGAACCATGACTATAGGATAAGGCGAAAGTGAGACAAAATCTAGTCCTTTGCTTCCTCCATGAAGGACGCAAAACGTTAGCAAAATGCTGGAAACGGAAGTATTTGGGGCCTTGTGATTTCAACCATCAAGGCATATGTGACGACGTTATACGTGATGCGCGTTGTTAGATCAGGTCTCTCAAATATTGACAACATTACGTCAGATGTAAACATTTCCCCTCACCTATTACATTAGCAGTTATCCTTATTGTTCGTCCTGGAAGAAAAGCAACGAAAGAAATTCAATGACACTAATGTATGTGAAAAAACATAAATTAATGAATTGGGACTTAAAGCGGACACTACAAGAAAACGGTAACGTCAACCAAAAACATGATCTCATTTTTTTTTCCACAAATGTAGCCTTCTGTGGACTGGTTGCTAGCAGTGAACGATCCTCTGGAGTAGTGCTCAGGATAAAAAACAGTTCGACACAAAGAATAATAATCCCCCCAACCCCAGCCCCCCCCCCCCCCACCTTAATCCATTTATGTCCAAGATTGAACGCAAGTATTGTTTAATTAGTACTTCACATTTAACAGAATTGTGTTTGTTTTAGTGACTTTTTACCAATGAGGACACTCTGTGCTGCTTATCAGAATTTGAATCTCATTAGCGTTCAATCCTGGACATATCTGCCCTAATCCCTCTCGCTTTTGGGGAAAAGCAGGAGGGAGTAGAGATTTGACGTTCTCCCACACATTACCTCTTCTAGGCGGTAAACGAGGCCTTACTGGTCGAACAGGGCGTGTACCTGAAAACGATATACCCAGGATTAATTATCATTCAATATTAGAATTACCTGTTTTGATGAAACTTTTTTTGTGCCAGACGGACAGCACGAACAGCATAGACAGACAAACACAAAGAAAGACAGACGAACATAGAGAGAGCAAGGAGACAGACAACAGAGATAGAAAGATAGACAGGTAGACACACCAAAAGAACGACAGAAACAAAGAGAGAGAAACAAGGAGACAGACGGCAGAGATAGAAAGAAAGACAGGTAGACACACCAAAACAAAGACAGAGAGACAAGGAGGCAGACAGCAGAGATAGGTAGATAGACAAGTAGACACACAAAAAGAACAACAGACAGAAAGACAGACAGATAAGGAGACAGACAGATAAAAGGGTTCACAGGTAGACAACAGAAGACAGTCAGACAGACAGACACACACACACACACACAAACACAGACAGACAGGAAGAAAACAAATAGATATATGGATGAATGGGCAAAGAAACAAATACACAGACAAACAAAGACATAGCAAACTCAATTCAATTTCTTCATCTCTTAATGCCACAAAAATTTTATTACCCAATCATCTGCATATGTTACTTACAATATGGTAATGAAGAGCCCAAATTGTTGAGACCGGGCTTCAATATTAATTTCAGTACGAACTGAACAAAAAGCAATCAGCTCTTTCAAACACGTAAGAAATCATTTCACAATTTTAGTAGAATTTTTGAAAGATTTCAGCGTAACATTTGGTCTGAACCTAAAAGTGACTTGCTAATATAAACAATGTCTAGTCATACCTCTACAAGCTCGTCGTTGAATGGTGTTCACAATGGAGCCCAGATTCCTGAAGCCTGCTGTCAACACGTGACGCCGGTCTCCTGCCGCTATTTGTAACAATTGTCTTCTGTTAAATCTCCGACCGATTCCCACCGCGTAACATTTGATGTGCCTCCGACGGAACAACTGAGCAGGGCTATTCACGTTGTCTTGAGATCTCCCGTCAGTCATCACTATGGCAACCTAATAAACACGCGTGTTTATTAATTTTTGAAACGAGAATTTTCTTATGAAATCACGCCATCATCCTCCTCATCATCATCATCATTAATATCAGTTCTCGTTTTAAAAAACCAATTAACTAAAAACTAACTAATTAAAAGTTAATTTTCAGTTTACTAGCTTTTGTTGACACCAATCGTGGCAAACAGAAATTTGTTTCTCTAGTCTACTAGACACTTTCTGAAAAGGAGAGAATATTAATACTAGAACTCAATCTAGGTAGGAAGATTACCTTACGAACTCCTCTCCGAGCATATCTGAACACCCGGCTATAAGTATACCGCATGGCATATCCGGTCTTGGTTCCACCCCTGGGGTATCTTATACGGCTTATAGCATATAGAAGCTGATTTTTACGACGGTAACGTCTGAAATCGAAGATGAGCCGAGGCCTGGACGAGAACAAAACCACTCCAATTCGGGTTTGTCCGTTGTTGATGTTAAACCTGCTGACGATCGCTCTCACGAAGTTAAGGCATCGTCTGAAGTTTCCTCTGCCATAAGCCTCAATACTTCCTGAACCGTCGATGATAAAAGCCAAATCAACCCGGGCACGGCAGCCTGAAGATATATAAAATATGCTCACTAAGCACTGCTGATGTCATAACGAGAAAATGTTGTTAAAAGATCAGTTACACATATCGCTGGGAATTGGGTAGACTCATTACGTTTTGATCACTCCGAACTCGTTCGTTCGTTCGTTCTTTTGTTCTTTCTTTCGATAGTTCGTCCTTCTGTTCATTCGTTCGTTCGTTCGTTCGTTCTTCCTTTGGTTGGTTCGTTTGTTTGTTCATTCGTTCGCCCATTCATCCTTAAGTTCGTTCGTTTTTCCGTTCGTCCGCTCGTTCATCCGTTCGTTCGTTCTTCCTTTGGTTGGTTGGTTGGTTCGTTCGTCCATTCGTCCATTCATTCGTTCGTTCTTCCGTTCGTTCCTTTTTTCCATTCGTATACGTCCATTCGTTCCTTCGTTCATGCGTTCGTTCGTTCGTCCTTCCGTTTGTTCATTCGTCCGTTCGTCCGTCCCTTTATTGGTCCTTCCGTTCCTTCGTTCCTTCGTTCGTTCCTTCGTTCGCTCGCTCCCTTGTTCGACCATTCGTTCGTTCTTTCGTTCGTTGTTTCAATCTTTCGCTCAGAGGATCATTCAGTCAATCAATTAATCAAGCAAGCAATCAAATCTTTATTTAAACATGAAAGTCTTATCATAAAAATGGTCTTCCTAGGAGTAGTATAAAATATTACAAAGAGTAAATTAATTATATTGACAGGAATGGACAAACTAGCAATTACATTAACTAACGAACTAATTAACTACCCTACAGTAAAAATCCTATG
>JAHPZR010045085.1:0-2500 GCA_019787425.1 Platygyra sinensis | reverse complement strand
AGAAAATGTTATTAAAAGATCAGTTAAAAATATCGCTGGGAATTAGGTAGACTCATAACGTTTTCATCATTCCGAATTCGTTCGTTCGTTCGTTCGTTCTTTTATTCTTTCTTTCGATAGTTCGTCCTTCTGTTCGTTCGTTTGTTCTTTCTTTGGTTGGTTGGTTGGTTCATTTGTTTGTTCGTTCCTTTTTCCATTTGTCCTTCCGTTCGTTCATTTGAAGTTGGTTCGTTCGTCCGTTCGTTCGTCTGTTCGTTCGTACGTTCGTTCGTTCGTCCATTTTTCCTTTCGTTCGTTCGTTCGTCCGTTCGTCTTTTCGTTCGTCCTTACGTTCGTTCGTCTGTCCGTCCGTCCGTCTGCTCATTGGTCCTTCCGTTCGTTCGCTTGCTCGCTTGTTCGTCCATTCGTTCGTTTGTACGTTCGTTCTTTCGTTCGTTGTGTGATTCTTTCCTTCGGTGACGAAACACTGTTTGGGTCGAACAGTGGATTATTGAGGGGGAAATGGCGTGTTACTTTGAATGTTTACCGTATAATAATATTGTACAAAGTAAATATTTACCTCTTCCAGGCGGTAAACGAGGTCTAGGTCTTATTGGTCGAACAGGTCGAGCCCCTGTTAAACAAAACACATGTTTAGTACATACACTACGTAATCGTAACAGAAAAAATCAATTGAAACAGCCAGACAAACAGACAGATAGAAAAACTGAAAGGAAGAAGGCAGACAGATGAACAAGATAAACAGGTAGACAGACAGCAGAAAGACAGATAGACAGCAAAACAACAAGTCAGACAGAAGGGATAGGGGAAACAGGGATGGCGAATTGGTGAGAGCGCTCGCCTTCCATGAATGTGTTCCGGGTTACATTTCGGCGTCACATGTGGGTTGAGTTCGTTGTTGGTTCTCTACTCTGCTTTGAGAGGTTTTTCTCCGGGTACTCCAGTTATCTCCTCCCCTCAAAAACCAAAATCTCCGTTAAAATTCCAATTCGATCCTGGAATGCACGAACAGTTCTGAACGGGCTCTTGTGAACTCCTTGGTGCTCCGTGGGTAAACAAATTACATATTTACATTTCACACATATTTACAAACAGACACACAGATAGGCAGCCAGAAATGCGGATGGAAAGGTGGGCAAAGAATCGCCGAATAAACAGACAAACAAAAAAATGGCAAACTCAACATTTTTTTCATCGATTAATACTTAACACAACAACAACAAAGAAATAGTATTACCCAATCATCGGCGAATGTTACCAAGAACTAAGCAACGAAGCACACAAATTGTCGCAACCAGGCAACAATATTAATTTGAGTACAGCTTAAATAAAAAGGTCACACCAATCAGACCCTTTAAAACACTTGTTAGTATATACCACACAAGTGAACAGTGCTTTTCGTGCGCGCTGATTGGCTAGATCGGAGGTGATAAGCCAAAACTATTCACCTACGAGCAGCCAAACAAAAACAAAATGGCTTTGGTTGGTATATTCTCACAAATAAAGTTACTCTTTCGGCCGCTAGTTGCTCAGCTTGTGTGGTATATACTAAAACAATCATTCACTTCAGTGTCGGTGAAAGTGGCGGATATTTACCGAGCCACTTCGGTGAATAATTGTTAAATATTACACAACTTCAGTGAGGTATACGAAGATTTCACCGCAACATTTGAATCTCAACCTAAGAGTAAATTGCTAATATAAACAATGTCTCGTCATACCTCTACAAGCTCGTCGTTGAATGGTGTTCACAATGGAGCCCAGGTTCCTGAAGCCTGCTGTCAACACGTGACGCCGGTCTCCTGCCGCTATTTGTAACAATTGTCTTCTGTTAAATCTGCGACCGATTCCCACCGCGTAACATTTGATGTTCCTCCGACGGAACAACTGAGCAGGGCTATTCACGTTGTCTTGAGATCTCCCGTCAGTCATCACTATGGCAACCTAATAAACATGCGTGTTTATTAATTTTCAAACAAGGATTTTCTTATGAAATCACGCCATCATCCTCCTCCTCATCATCATCATTAATATCAGTTCTCGTTTTAAAAAACCAATTAACTAAAAACTAACTAATTAAAAGTTAATTTTCAGTTTACTAGCTTTTGTTGACACCAAAAAATTCCCTTTCTCCAAAAAAAGAAAACTACATTTACCTTCCGAACTCCTCTCCGAGCATATCTGAACACCCGGCTATAAGTATACCGCATGGCATATCCGGTCTTCGTTCCACCCCTGGGGTATCTTATACGGCTTATAGCATATATAAGCTGATTTTTACGACGGTAACGTCTGAAATCGAAGATGAGCCGAGGCCTGGACGAGAACAAAACAACTCCAATTCGGGTTTGTCCGTTGTTGATGTTAAACCTGCTGACGATCGCTTTCACGAAGTTAAGGCATCGTCTGAAGTTTCCTCTGCCATAAGCCTCAATACTTCCTGAACCATCGATGATAAAAGCTAAATCAACCCGGGCACTGCAGCCTGAAAATATATAAA
>JAHPZR010045082.1:0-11181 GCA_019787425.1 Platygyra sinensis | reverse complement strand
AGAGTTAAGACACGACGTTTATGGCAAACCCCCCCCGGCAAACGGCAAAAGGAAACTTTTGCTACATGGAGGTCTGTATTCAGTTCTCTGGTACAGTAAACTCAAAACATTTGTATTGCTGTTGGAACAAAGTCGCATAATAGATACTTTTCTAGTTTTGTGTGGATTTAATTTTTATAGGATACAAGAAGAGAACTAGAAAATAAGAAAGTGGACCTTTGCGTTCGGCCGTATGCTGTAAAAGTCATGTTTAAACTCCTAATAGCACGCCTATAAATACGATATTTACTTGTTTGGTCTATTGCATCCTAGAGTAGTTTGATAACGCCAGGTTCACCGACGCTGGGCCGAGGAGTTACCGTCCAGGCGAGACCACATTAATTGGTGTTCAGGTCCATTCATGACGTTGTCTGAAAACTTAAACTAGAATGGTTTTTAAACTCAAAGAGGGTGGTGTATTTAAGGTGTCGCTACCACTGAGTTGTGTTATTATTTGAGAAAACCATCTCTTAGGAGGGCTGTCAACACAGACTTAAGACCCCCTAAGAGTCCAATACGGCATGGCTGCATCCCCGCCGGAGCCAACCTTCCCTAGCCTGAATTTCAGCCGTCTCCTCCTCTCGCTAAGTCTCGGGAGAGAGACGTCTGAAAGCACTGGGCGATAATGCTGTCCGGTGACGTCACGAGTGAAATGTGGTAATTTATGAAATTTCACACACGACCTTCAGCGCAAAAACAAGTCTAGACAAAACCGTTAAGTTTTGGTGACGTCAATCATCTCCGCCTCCTTATCGACTGTATGCAAAATTTACAAAAAAAGTCTTAAACTTTGCAGCGGTCCAGTCGTAAAAATTATCATTTTACTTTCAGTATGCTCGGTTAGCTCACTAAATACACTGGAATTAAATATTCCTTGAAATTTGTAACTGAAGACGGGCGGATTGTAATTGGGTTTCTCAACGGCCATTCGCATGCATGAATGACCCCGAGTCGGAGAGCAAGCAAATCTACAACGCGGCGAACTAAATTATTTCTTTACGTATTCGTGGGGCTACGGACTGAACAAAACTTCTAATGAAACTTATAATTTTGTGGTAATAGGTTATAAGTTTTATAAGTTTAAATATATGTTCAGCCCGTAGCCCCAAGAAAATACGTGCAGAATAATTTGTTTGCTCGCGTGCAGATTTGCTTGCTCTCGGAGTCATTCATGCATGAGAATGGCCGTTGAAAAACCCAACAAACGTCTTCATTTATGGATTTCAAGGAGTGTTTAATGCCAATGTATTTAGTGTGCTAGCCGTACATATCGAAAGTAAAATGATAATTTTTACGAGTGAACTGCTGCAAGTTTTAAGACTTTTTTCAGGTAAATTTTGCATACGACTAACTTTCGTTTAGAATATGGCTGTGCTGCTTTGAAAGTTCCGCTACTGACTAGTGGAGCCATATGATGACTATGATATATTAAGGACTTCCCATATCCCGTAGGCAAGTTTACGAATACATCTCTTCCGCTAAGAAATTCTGCAACTGCCTTTTCCTGTTGCGGATAGAGGTTTTGAACTCCAAATGTCGAGCATACACCAGAAACGGCTTTAACTCTTGTGGCTTTAGCTCGCGATTTTCTTCTGCCATCTTCAGTGAACGCGCAAAGTTTGGCAATAAAATTATTCAAATTATTCGCGTCGGGCAAATAAATTAACACGGCAACCAATCAGAACCACTACCAGGTTTTCGGGTAGTGACGTCACCGCACAGCATTATCCCGCCCAGTGCCTTCCAGCAGTCTCTCCTCCCGAGACTAGAAGTATTACGATCCGGGAGAGAGTTACGGCCGAAGGCACTGCGGCCAGGTGATGCATGCTCCGTCCGCTCTTGACGCGTCACTACCGAAAACCATGGTAGTGGTTCGGATTGGTTGCCCGTGTAAATTTAAGAGGCACTGCGCGCGACGAATCTGAATGAATCCATTGGCGGGAAACTTTGGCGCCAATCACGAAAGCAGTGAGTTCGTCAACAAGTGAAGATCTTGGCGGTACTTGTCGTATAGAAGGCCACAAGAATGTCTTCAAGCTGTTTCGGGAAAATGTGACATCGCTTCGATGATCATTTGATTCTGAGTACTAAACGAAGAGGAATTTGCTCTATTCATGACAACAGGAACACTGCAAAGAGGGGGGCGTCGCCAGAAATTTACCATAGCTGGATTTATGAGCCATGTTGATCTTCGATAACCAAATGGCCGACAGGATGTGGCAAGGCCTGAATATATCACATGGCTCCACTCGTCAGTGGTGATTGAACTTTCAAAGCACCACAACCATTTTCAAAACGAAAGCGTAGTTGTATGCAAAATTTACCTGAAAAAAAAAAAGTCTGAAACCTTGCAGCAGTTCACTCGTAAAAATTATCATTTTGCTTTTGATATGGACGGCTAGCACACTAAATACATTGGCATTAAACACTCCTTGAAATCCATAAATGAAAATGTTTGTCAGGTTTTTCAACAGCCATTCGCATGCATAAATGATCCCAAAATCAAGCAAATCTGTACGTGAGCGAACAAATTATTCTGCGCATATTTTCTTGGGGCTACGAACTGAACATATACTTATAAAACTTATAAAACTTATAAACTATTACCACAAAATTAAAAGGTTTAATTATTAAAAATTCTGTTCAGTCCGTACCCCCACGACAAATACGTACAGAAACAATTTAGTTTGCGTGTAGATTTGCTTGCTCTCGGGGTCATTCATGCATGCGAATGGCCATTGAGAAACCGATCCGCCCATCTTCAGTTACAAATTTCAAGGAATATTTAATTCCAGTGTCTTTAGTGAGCTAACCAGGCATACTGAAGGCAAAATGATAATTTTTACCAGTGGACCACTGCAAAGTTTAAGACCTATTTGTAAATTTTGCATACGGTTGGTAAGGAGGCGGAGATGATTGACGTCCACCAAAACTTAACGGTTTTGTCTAGACTTGTTTTTGCGCTGAAGGTCGCCTCACTTGCGTGTGAAATTTCATAAATTACCACATTTCACTTGTGATGTCACCAGACAGCATTATCGCCCAGTGCTTTCAGACGTCTCTCTCCCGAGACTTAGCGAGAGGAGGAGACGGCTGAAATTCAGGCTAGGGAAGCGTTGGCTCGGCAGGGGAGGCAAGCCATGCCGTATGGGACTCTTAGGGCGGCTCTGAAGTCTGTGTTGACAGCCCCTCCTAGAGTGGGTTCTCAAAGAGAACAAAACTGTGGTAGCGACACCTTTTAAAACACCACCCTAGTATGAGTTAAAACGTCTAGTTATAAGTATCAGACAACGTCATGAAACTTGGGGACCCTGAACTACCACTTGACGTCGTCTCGCCTGGCGCGTACTCCTCGGCACACGCGTCGGGGAACCTGTGGTTATCAAACTACTGCTAGGATGCAATAGACCAAACAAGTAAATATCGTAGTTATGGAGTGCTATAGGAGTTAAGAACATGACTGTTTACGGCAGACGTGCGGAACGGCAAAAGGTCACTTCTGATTTTCCTAATTCTCTTCTTGAAATCCTCACGTTAAAAACAAAAATCATTACACAAAAATAGGGAAAAAGTTGTATCTAAACTTTTCACGGCAAATACAAATATTTTTGGATTTTTTACTGTACCAGGAGGGGGCTGAAAGGACAGATGTCAAACAAAAGTTTCATTTTTGCCCGTTTTTGCCGTTTGCGATAAACGTGCGTGCCCTTAAACCTCTCTATTATCGAAGTAGGCCTGTAGATGAGAATGGAGTACCAATAAAAGGTTACAGATGAAGAATGTTTAGGGAGCGGAGAGAAAGGGGAATGTTAGATTCAATTGGGCAAAGGATTTCTGACCAGGCAGGGGCAATAAGAAAGAATGGTTGGCTGTCTGAGCTGGAGCTAGAGACGATAGGAGAAGGATAGTGCAAGAAGGTGAGGAGACCCATAGGATGGTAAATAATGCATGGAGTGCTGATATGGACCGAAATGTGTGAGAGGTAGAGGATTTTGTTGTGAATGAGACTGAGGACATACCACCTGAAGAGAGGACAATTATTTGAGACCAAATCAGAGAGATAATTGCTGAGGGTTTTGGAAACAACAAGGTTTATCATTTAAGAGCTCCTGCCTGAGAGCATTGAGAATCTCGCGACAACGACTATTTTGGCACATCGCTCATATTTTGCCTCAAGATACCCTTTGGTGAACTTTTTTTTCAAAAATCATAATTTTAAGTTCCAGCGCTTTTTTGTTTTGAAAAAAAATTCCAAAGTTCAAAAATGCGGTTAAATGAAATGCCCCAAATAACACGGAAAGACGAAGCGTTCTTTAAGTCTTTAAATTCAATCAATTACTGTTAAATTTTGCTCAGATATAGATAAGCTGTTCTTCTTTGCGGCTAAAGTTACAAAATATGTCAAATGCTCTATTATTTTAAGTTTTCAAGCCATTCAACAAACACTTCCTCCGACCGGTTAGCGAGCGGCAAAATTTTGGCTATTTTTGTCTGCATAAAACCCTATCTGGTACCTACTTATTTTAGAATCTAACTTTACAGCTGAAAAGATTTGTGTTTGAGCTGTTATCGTGGCAAATCGCAAGGTCGGATTTGAACTGGTTCCCTTTGAAAAAACCTGGAATCTACAAACAATATTCGGCACATCTTTCCAAATATTTATCTACATTTCTGCTTAAATGGTCGTCTTTTCAGGAATGCATTTATAACTTTATGAATGCATTTCAGATCTCTCCAAAGAAGATTTGGTAAAAGATAACATCTCGTTGTGTCTAACAGCGCTTAGTTTACTGGCAATGGTGTAAACTAATTTGTTATTACTGATTTTCCGATTGGACTGTAAGTTGATCTAGTTTCACCTTTCACCTACAACTTCCCGATCCCACGCAAACCACGCACAGTCATATCAATATATTTCTAAAATAAACACAAAATACGCACCAAAATCCGCTTTTCCATTGACTTGCTATCGCTCCACCTTTCAGCTAACATTAAAACATCCGTTGTAAGAACCAGATGTGTCTGAAATCTTCACCATACAGGTCACTTTACTTACGAAGTAGCACAACTGCCAAGTCACGCACACACCAGGTGCGGTAAAATTATTGATTACATAAACTGGAAAACCTGGAACATATAAGACCAGTCCCGCTGTTGGCTTAGCTGTGCCATTTTGTGCTCCTAAGTGTTTGTATTTTTCATAATTATGGCATTTTTTTCTGTAGTTACATTATTACAAGGTAGGCCAAGCACTTGCGGGCAATCGAGCGACTAACCAGGACAGGCCTACCCTGGGTACCAGAGGTTTTTCTCGCGCGGCGGATGGAAATGGCGGCCGAAGGCCATTGGCACTGCACAAGCGGCGAAGCCGCGAGAAAAACCTCTGGCTCAGAGCGGTTTAATTCACCGTGCTCGTTGAACTTTGATCAATAGCGGCGCGCACAGTTTCTAAAAATAGATTACATCATCAGAGACCCCCCACATGACTCAGGCAAGAATTACAGTTCGATAGAAGGTTCTGTATGAGCGAGTTGTCTTCTCGATCAGAAAATCAGGCAAAAAAGGAAAGATTGGTGGTTTAAGTTTTTGGATAGCTTAAATAATGTTAGAAAGCAAACACTGCTCCTGTGGGTAATGTAAAATAGATTACGAGGGGTCCAGAAAAGAAGATAAATGTCACAAATTGAACGAGAGTCTTACAAAGCCGCAGTGACAGGCAGATAGATCCCAAAACCTCCAGGAATCGGAAGTCGAGAAGTTTTAGCGCGGCCGTTGCGAATAGCCGATCAACGTGAAATACTTCACAGTGAAACGTATTATGAAGAAACTTATCTGTTGTTCCCCCTGGGTCTTCAAGAGAAGTCTTATTAGTTGACTTATTGCCAGAAATTCCCAAACTCAACCACCGAGCCGTCCGCACAAACGATGCGACAGAACCGGAGGACATGTCCATAATTATTATCTCTGAGACAATTCCAAATGTAGAGCAGAATTTGGTGTTCTGTGCGGCAATTTGAAGGACCATGATTTTAATAGAGCCATGTATCCAACCACATAAACAAATTTGTGACCGTGGGCAGACATCATAGCTATGTTTGCCACGATACGTGTACTAAATGGCGCGGGCTAAAACTGTTTTCCTATTTGCGAAGATGGAGCGGGCCAGTTTCATCACGGCAATGTAACGAATCCGGTCGGATCTACGTTTATTTCTTTATCACATATTTCTTTAGCTGGCTTGCTGACTTTCTTGTGGGTGATGCGCCTGAATGTCGGGCACAATAATAAAATTTTTCTCTGCCCTAGAGGTAAGGAGTGCGTTCGTAAACAGCCTTCATACATGAGAAGCCCATCATAATCTGCCGTCCTCTTTCAAACTCCGTATTTTTATTATTCCAAGGTACATGTCGTGGGTTTTCTCCAACATTTTGAGCTAGAGAGGCCATCGAATTGCGAAATTAATCGCTGAGTATCGCGCAGAAGAGTTTTCGAGCGCCGCTGTTTCATACGTCGCTCTCAAAGAAGTAGCCCATGGAATGGTTTGTTTGTCTGAGTCACACCGGGGGTTAAATTTTCGTGACGTCATCTGTGCGCGACGTGAAGACATGACAGATGACATGTGGATTTCGATTATTACATTCGCATGACATAACGTTTGGTTAACTTTCATGGCTTTCCCAGGAATTCAAACTACTCCGGTGAAAAAGTTTCCTGATTCCAAGGCTTCGCTGTCGTGCCGTTTATGTGACGCGAATGTTATGTGTAATGGTGGATATTACAGCCTTTTATCGGAAAATGCTAAAAAACGGAAAATTTGCGAAAGAATCTCGACATTAGGGGCCTTTAGATTGGAGGACGAGGACGACTTCGAGTACGAGTTTTCTGTTCTGAGCACGCGCACTTCGAAAAATGTTGGCCTTCAAACCTTATGCGCATGCTCAGTACGGAAAACTCGTACTCGTAGTCGTCCTCGTCCTCCGATCTAAAGGTCCCTATTTTTGACTGTCGAGGACGACTATCTGTCCGTCGGGCCGCGTACTCTTTGTAATAAGTGCTACCGACGGATCGGAAAAATTCGAGGCGACTGTCAAGAAAGGGGCAAATTTAAAAGAATATTACGAACAAAATATTATTCGTTGGAAAAGAGAAGCTACAAATGGTGAACATGCACGTTCAAAACGTCGTTCAAGATCGCAGTCAACATACTTGCGCGTAAAGAGCTATATTTTAATCCTGTGGTACCAGAACGATCAAAGGAGGAATAAACCCATACATCAAACTCGAGAAACATAAGCTCGATCAGATAGCTGCAAGAAACTTGCGGTTGAAATGGGCCAAAACAAAACACTAACACATGGCAAATTACAGAGAAGTCAGACTTAACGAAGCGACATGCAGATAACGGCTTAAAATTCCGCTTAAAATTCCTCCGAATAACACAACATGAAGTGCCCTTCATAAACACTAGTGAAGGGACAAAAACTGGTGAGTGGTGTCATTTATACTATTTTTGAGCCGTAAGAGCCCACATTGATATAGATGAGGTGGTCAGCTAAAAGCTGCCAATGTTTCAGGAGTGTTTAAAGTGGAGGAAGAGCACGAATTGCTTAACATTTGTCCGCACCACAGGACTGTTAATGGTATCTGTTGGAGGACAGGAAAATCTGTCTGCACAATCCCTGTAGAGATGACCGCCCACAAATCGGCGAATGCTAAAGGAAGCCACCGACTGAATAGCCACCAATCGACATTTATTTCAAAGGAAACCAAGATTCTCATTCCAGTTGGATCGCGTGAGTTGTTTTGTTTTTATCAGTTGCATGTAGCCTAAAATGTTTGCAAGATCTCGTACATACAAGTAACTGTTCCTATTTCGGAACCATAAGGGGTGAAACAGACTGGCCTGTGCAATCGCAAAGGGAAATAAGGCGAGGGATCGCGCGAGAAAAATACAACAGCTATTTCTTTGGTCTTAAAGTCACTCTAATGTCGTAATAGCTTTTTCGAGTTATTTTAATTGTCCTCGAGCAGTATATGTTCCAGCAAGAAGTGAAAGGTTTATTGCGTCACTTTTTGAGCAATTTGCAAACAGTTTAAAGAGTTCGTGAGTAAACAGCTGTTGGAAAGCAAGTCAGTGCCGGAGCAGAAGTCAGCGGAAGCACCTTTGGCTGCACCTCCCGATGAAAAACCTGTGCTATATGTCGAGTCATCTCAGGAACAAACCACAGTAAGAATCTGACTAATATTGTGCAGGGTGTTAATTCAATCATGCCAGCCCAAAACCTATCCCGACACCATCGCACACACTTCCACAACATTCACCAACATACAAAGAATAAAATAAATACGCTTTTTAGTTACTGTTGAAAATATTTTTATTTTAGGAGACATTGGTGGAAAAGGATCCCTCCCACAGCGATGTTTCATCTGAGGATCTGGCGGCAGAATTATCAAGGCTTGCAATTGACGATGAGACTTTCCTTAATCCAGATAGAGATAGCATTGTTTCCAGCACGAGCGAGGAAACGTAAGCTGTGAAGGCAACGTCGGTAGTGCCTCAAGAAAAGTTGAATGAGTATTTACTCTCCGACGGTATCGCTCCGATAGTTAAACCCTGAGTTGAATGGGAACAAGTCACTGTTAGAACCAAACAGCGATACCCCAAAAGAACGGCAGAGATCGTGTCCTCAATCCTCCGCACAACCAGCCCGAAAGACGCAGGTTCTCTTTGGCAATCCATTGTCTCGTCTACTGCCATGAAGAAGGCCCTTGGTCCAGAAGAACTGTCGCAACCGTCAACGGACTACCTCGAGGCTTTGGCAGAGGCTTATGGCAATGCAAATGGCTGGGAGAAGACAGATTTTGTCCATCATGGCAGGTGTTGCCAGCTACATGGCCATCGCGGTGTTCATACCAGGCTTGTCGAGATATCATTACACCATAAACAACCTCCATCGCCTGCAGTTTGGGCGTGAGAGTAAGAGTTGAGTTGAGCGGCAACAGTTGGACCATTTTCTGCCCTTCATTACGTACCTCATTAAGTCCAAGGTCTGCCTTTTGGACAGAACATGCTGACGCTTTCCTCGAGAAAAACTATTAAATTACCGAACGTCATCCGTACTATTCCACAAAGGATAGCGTGCCAGTACAAACAGTACTGAGATGAGACGGGGTTGAAGCCCTTGTTTTTAACCAGCCCCGTTGCCATGGCAACAGCACACACCCCAGTCAAAATGCGAGAATAAATACTTCTGTAATTAACCTTGACTCTTGCAAAAATGGCGCCAAAGAATAAGCAGTTTAAAAGTTATGGAGAATTAGGTATAGGCACTTGAAACTTGTTCGGCCACCTAAAGGCTATAAACAATTCTGCATTAGGACATTTTAGCGACAGTAGCAACAAACACATCGAAAACATTTTTAGTGATTACTTGTTAAATGTTAGCGTGTAAAACATATTTTGTTTCATGAAATTGAGATTAAATTGTTTAGGTAGCTGAGTTGTTCTATCCGAGTGTTTACAAGAGACGACATCTGACCCAGGTGCAAGGGTAACATTCATGCTCACCTGTAGGGTTTGTCATCTTAGTGTATTGTGGCTGCTCATAGCACTCCGATACAAAACACAAAATTCGAGTGCTGGGGGAGTCTGTTAGGATAACTCTGTCATTAGGGTTACTCTTCCTCTTTGTTAACCGAACTTTATGACGCCGACTACCCCTGCCTTCGCTTCCTGCCAAAACAAGGTGTGAAAAATGGCGCTGGAAAAAGTATGGCCACAATTTGTATTTTGCTTTTAAAATGCTAAGATAACTATGACACTTAGAATAAGCTGGGTTGTATTCGATTCTACAGTACTTAAGAATTGTGGGTACTTAAGCTCACTTGCCTGCTAACTCGACATTTCACATTGACAACAGATATTTCTCAACGTGTGTGACTTAAAGGGTGTTGCGTTACTCTCGTTTCCAACAGCAAAACCGCCGTCATATAAAAGTGTCAGTTATCGGCCTTGATAGTAAAGGTACTCGATTCGAGAAATATTAGACTTCAGAGGCTACATGCGGTGTCATTGGGGTAGATTAGAGGTCTTGGTATGTATTGTGTTTGCTTTGGATCTGAATGTAAGCTCCGCACGATGGGCTGAGTTGTTTTTAAACTTAAGAGCTAGCGACAAGCGGGCGTAATTATATACATTAGCTATACTATTGAGCATAAAACTACAAGAGTCGCAAGCGAAGTAAACCTGTTGAGCTGCTGAAAAATCTCTTATAAAAATCATAAATTATACGTTGATAAGGATATAATGTTGTTGTTTTCGTTGCAACTCAGGTCAGGAACGTTCGCGACCAGTGTTTGTGTATTCACTCCCATGTGAAATCGACAGATTATCTATTGGCAACTGCTTTTCAAATTTATCATTGTTTTAATTTTTTCACTCACAGGACTTTCCATGAATCTAAATGATGTACCTAACTCTTGGGATAACCTAGTTGTTAGGTCAAGGCAGAAAATACAAGAGCTTATAGTTATTTTTCATCAACTGCGAAGTTCAGCGTCCATTTCGTGTTCAAGTTGTCTTGTCATCTGTGAGCTGTACACTACTAACAACCTCGTGTTGTATAGACGTAAGCGCTTCGAGTTTGAGCTTGAGATTGGGAGGATAACAGTAAAGAACACAACGTTTAGACCATAGAGTCAAATACGAAAAAACAACGTATTAGGAAGAGTTTTACCCATTCAAAATTAGCCGATACTTTGCTTCCGTTAGGCGGTCGTCGCACCCGTTTTTATGATGCCTTCAAAATTCAGAATATTGGAGCATTGGCATATTTATTGCGTTAGACTTGAAGAGGAATAGCTATTCTATACCTGAGACAAATTTAACAGTTACTGATTAAATTTCAAGGACTTAACGAGCCCTTCGTCTTTCTGTGTTATTTGGGGTATTTAATTGGGCGGAAAACGCACTTTAACGCATATTCAAACTTTTGAATTTTTTTCGAAAACAAAAAACGCTGGACTTAAAATTATGATTCTTGAAAACAGTTCACTAAAGGGTATCTTGAGGCAAAATATGAGCGATGTGCAAAATAGTCGTTGTCGCGTGTTTTCTCAATGCTCTCAGGCAGGAGCTCTTAA
>JAHPZR010045080.1:15000-19242 GCA_019787425.1 Platygyra sinensis | reverse complement strand
GGCCAATAAGATGTATTTATTTTTCCAAGCAAAGACAATCTTCGTAGTTCCCAACAACCTAAAGAGTTGGACACAAGAGTTGCGAATTTATCAGCATAGTTTGCTTAATCACAGTGTAATACACGGCTTAGGCTTCTTCATTTGCTTTATGATATAGATTTTACGCGCGCAAAACAGTAAAACGCGCTTTTTCTATGTTTTATACTCTGATAAAACATGGGTTTTTGACCAATCAGAACGCGCGCAGGGTCTTATCTATCTTATAATATGAAATATAGGCGACCAATTATAAACCCCTTTGTAGTTATACCCCCACTGCGGTTTCACGAGACTTCCTGACTAGTGGTCACGCGGAGGATCACATGATCCTTATACCGCTCGAACAACTGCACACTATTCGTGACTCCATCAGAAAGGCTCGTGAGGCATTCCTCATATACAGAGGAAAAACAGTGGAGCCTGCAGGCCTTACCAGAAGAGATGAAATGTAATTTAATTTAGCTACCTTTTAATTATCTTTTGTTTATTTTACCTTGTTATCATGTATTATTATCTTTTATACATTTCCTTTTTTATTAATGTTACATATCAAGTAGCCTTTTATGTCATTTCCGGTAAATATAAAGATCTTGTAACAAGCATTTATCCATCCAATAAACCTGAAGAAGGCTGGTGTTGGCGAGCCGAAATATTGTAAAAACGCCTATGTTCTCGTTGTCTTGACCAACCTTTGCAGTATATTTTCTATGAATATAGCGTAAATCCTTAATTACAAATGCACACACACTCATACAAATTTTATTAGCTTTTAAAATAATATTACATGCAAATGGCTCAACCTGCTGATTGGCTAAGAGCACGTCAATTAATCCCAAGCAATGCACTTCCTAGTTAAAATTAAGTGCAGAAAGTTGAAATTAAATCGTATATGTAATGGTAATAGGAATGAGAGGAATCCAATTGGGTCTCTAATCGTACGAGTGATAATTTTTTTTAATTACGAGTATGATTTAGACTACAACTGGACAAGTGAGTTAGTGGAAAACAGGAGGTTTTTTTTAAACCAATCACAATAGAGAACGTTGTGATTTTTATGATTAATTTTCCTCGTGCGATTTGGAATATATAAATAAACACTCGTAATTTTTACGAATTTAAATTGATCCAAATTTAAATAATTGTCGTAAAATCCTATCTAAAAACTAGCGAACTGAGGGTGTGGGATACTTCAAACGTGAAAACTATTTTCACAAACCAATGCATTTGTACCGGGCCAACTTTACGAATCGCTGAGGCGCGAACGATCCAAACCAGGGAAACTTTTTTTGAAACAAAAAAGGCCACGAGGAATATTGATGAAAATGGTAATCATCCATTAAATTATTGTTATATTTAATTCGAGTGCAAAATTTGCGAAGATTGAGATGTTTTATACTGTTAGGCCCGGGTCGCATTACAGACCAATTTTAAATTTGGCTGGTTTCAAAACGTCTGGAAAAATCAAATTGCAAGACCGGAAATGAAATTGATAAATAAAATTTACGGTCGCACTTCAGTTTTGACAACCGTTAACAGCTTTGACGGCGGGCTCCTTTGTTTTTCGAAATTTTAAAAAATCGGTCAGCAAGCCCGCCGGCGTCTTAGATGTTTTTTTTTTTCCGATTTTGAAATTTTTGAGAAAGAACCAATGAGGGGTCGCATTAGAAAAAAGGCGTGTTGACAGATTTTAATCTCTAGAGTAAACAATTTTTGACAAAATTGGTCGTAATGCGACTCGGCCCTAGCTAATTCCAAAATTTACATTTAGGAAACATTTAAAGTTGTCGTTGTCAACCTTTCAAATCTCCTTGGATCACCGAATCACCGAGCCCAAAGGATTGCAAGACTATCTAAACCACCATCATTTAAAATGTTAAAATCACTCCTGTTAAAAGCTGTGTCAAATCAACCGTTGCTGAGCGTCGCTTTGCTTAAAGTAACCATCCGCGTCGGCTTGTCCTTGTTTTCCAAAAACCCTGAAGCTAATATTAATACTTATTTTTACATGAGCTCGGATTCCTTTGTTCTTTTCAGGAGGAATATATTTCATAACCCCCAAATCAACTGTCTGAAAAGCTGGGTGCGGCTTTGATTGTTTGAAGGGAATAGCAGGGTTAATGATCAGCTAATTTAAATGAGAGGGGATTATGCATGTATTAATATACAACGGAGATAAGTCACTTATCCTCCTTGCATATTAATACATAATCCCCTCGCATTTAAATTACCTTTTCACGAAGAACAAGTTTACAAATGTTTATATGGGAATATTAAATACGACGGTACAATTTTTAAAATTGAACTTAGCCAAAATCACGGTTCGAAATTGCACAGTGTCTTTAAAATTCCACTGTTTGGAGCTACCACGAAAGTGTCGCTGTCATTTATTGGGTGATGCTCGATATACCAAGTCAATATATGCACTATTGTCTCGTTCTATTGTGTGAAGTCTATTGTGTTATTGTGTAAGGGATAGGAATCATTGTTGTGTTCTTTGTGACGTAACTGGAGACTTGCTATTCACTTGGTATATCGTGCACCAGCCCATTTATTAGTAACGAGTTTCGCTCTGTAACCCAGTCATCCCAAACTCGTGTATTCCACTGATGAAATTGCCCTTTTCGTGTCTTGTAGTATTCTTGCTTCATTCCTCGCCTGAATTTCCTTGTCGCTTAAAGCAGTGATCCCTCTGCCGGAATCTTCTTTATGTGTAAAAAGGTCGGTCAAAAGATCCTCGGTGTGTAAATTAAAATTGTCAACTGCTTTCTCGTTGTCTGCACCCGGAAATAAAGATTCAAAGTTGTTTTCCGAAAGCTAAAGTGAGGTGCTGCCACTAAAACTGCTTTGAGTAATAAACAGTTCTGACTTTGAATCGCTCAACATTGCTAGCCTGTTCCTAGCAATCACTACGAAAAAGACGAACAACTAATTCGAAATGCGACTTTAAAAAACTAACTGGCATAATTAAAA
Organism: Platygyra sinensis; assembly: GCA_019787425.1. Lineage (NCBI taxonomy): Eukaryota > Metazoa > Cnidaria > Anthozoa > Scleractinia > Merulinidae > Platygyra > Platygyra sinensis. The sequence goes on along the minus strand of JAHPZR010045080.1, from coordinate 16,233 downwards.
AGCCGAGAAACTTGTGAATCCCACCAGTGCCAGCATGGAGTGTTGAGAAACAGAAGAAAGGTGAACTATCTAGGAATTTTTCTTCAGTGTATTTTTGCATCCCTTGAGGAATCCTCGCTAATGTAAAAATAAGCCGTTTATTTATAATTTTACTCGTTTTAAGGAGACTTTTCGTTGATGTTCAACGTCTGTGCTGTTTGAAATTAAAGACTGATTTAATAATTGGAATAATGTTAACAAATGGTACACCTTTCCGTTAAGTTTTAAACGGTATATAAGATAAATTTTTGATGACAAGCTGCTGTGGTTCTCTGCAAACAGCAGTAGTCTAGTCAGCTGTGCCCTACTGAAGGACAATCAAACTCCAGTTCAATTATGCTGTTTAATTACCTTTCTGTTTAACGGAGATTTAAGAAAAAAGAGATTCTGATAGTAAAAAAAAGTTGCAGAAATTTGGCTTTGATATTGTATTTGCGAATAATGGCCTCTACAATGATGTGTTTCAAAAAAGGTTGAATGAAATTTGCCTCATTAAATTTAGCCAAGAAAACAGTACCATGTTTGAGGAAGAAATTATTTTCCCTTGCAGTTTCATTACATTTTCCCACCGAATGTATGTCTGCTATCATAATAATTAGCTGTTAGGGTTTGTTACAGATAAACTTACTGCACAGTTTCGAAGAGTTATCTCTTTCAATATTTTACTTTTAAATCAGTTAATGCGTTGTTAGAGACTAGGGTTGTCTGTTGGCAACTGGATATGATCAGTGGCTGTCGAGCGAAATGCTTGATATATTTTCCCTTCTTCGTGATGATTACCAGATCCACTAGTTTCTCTTAGAGCAAACGGAAGAAGATTTCTACTCCTTCTGGTAGCATGCAGGAACACAACAACTCGTAGACACTGCGAAATATAACAGACGACAAAACCAGACTCTTCTGAGAATAAATTGTCATCACAAACCCCGAGCCTTATTAGGCTCGCTTTCATGCATCTCATTTATCGCCGACCGCGTGGTGCACCATATTTTCATTCGGCGACAGATGACAGATATATGGTCACGTACAATGTGAGAATAATAATAATAATAATAATAATAATAATAATAATAATAATAATAATAATAATAATAATAATAATAATAATAATAATAATAATAATAATAATAATAATAAATAGATTATGGAGTAATCTCTGGATTTTTGAAGCGCAATTCGTAAGGAAAAAAGAAG
>JAHPZR010045080.1:0-2500 GCA_019787425.1 Platygyra sinensis | reverse complement strand
CAATAACACAATAGACTTCACACAATAGAACGAGACAATAGTGCATATATTGACTTGGTATATCGAGCATCACCCAATAAATGACAGCGACACTTTCGTGGTAGCTCCAAACAGTGGAATTTTAAAGACACTGTGCAATTTCGAACCGTGATTTTGGCTAAGTTCAATTTTAAAAATTGTACCGTCGTATTTAATATTCCCATATAAACATTTGTAAACTTGTTCTTCGTGAAAAGGTAATTTAAATGCGAGGGGATTATGTATTAATATGCAAGGAGGATAAGTGACTTATCTCCGTTGTATATTAATACATGCATAATCCCCTCTCATTTAAATTAGCTGATCATTAACCCTGCTATTCCCTTCAAACAATCAAAGCCGCACCCAGCTTTTCAGACAGTTGATTTGGGGGTTATGAAATATATTCCTCCTGAAAAGAACAAAGGAATCCGAGCTCATGTAAAAATAAGTATTAATATTAGCTTCAGGGTTTTTGGAAAACAAGGACAAGCCGACGCGGATGGTTACTTTAAGCAAAGCGACGCTCAGCAACGGTTGATTTGACACAGCTTTTAACAGGAGTGATTTTAACATTTTAAATGATGGTGGTTTAGATAGTCTTGCAATCCTTTGGGCTCGGTGATTCGGTGATCCAAGGAGATTTGAAAGGTTGACAACGACAACTTTAAATGTTTCCTAAATGTAAATTTTGGAATTAGCTAGGGCCGAGTCGCATTACGACCAATTTTGTCAAAAATTGTTTACTCTAGAGATTAAAATCTGTCAACACGCCTTTTTTCTAATGCGACCCCTCATTGGTTCTTTCTCAAAAATTTCAAAATCGGAAAAAAAAAAACATCTAAGACGCCGGCGGGCTTGCTGACCGATTTTTTAAAATTTCGAAAAACAAAGGAGCCCGCCGTCAAAGCTGTTAACGGTTGTCAAAACTGAAGTGCGACCGTAAATTTTATTTATCAATTTCATTTCCGGTCTTGCAATTTGATTTTTCCAGACGTTTTGAAACCAGCCAAATTTAAAATTGGTCTGTAATGCGACCCGGGCCTAACAGTATAAAACATCTCAATCTTCGCAAATTTTGCACTCGAATTAAATATAACAATAATTTAATGGATGATTACCATTTTCATCAATATTCCTCGTGGCCTTTTTTGTTTCAAAAAAAGTTTCCCTGGTTTGGATCGTTCGCGCCTCAGCGATTCGTAAAGTTGGCCCGGTACAAATGCATTGGTTTGTGAAAATAGTTTTCACGTTTGAAGTATCCCACACCCTCAGTTCGCTAGTTTTTAGATAGGATTTTACGACAATTATTTAAATTTGGATCAATTTAAATTCGTAAAAATTACGAGTGTTTATTTATATATTCCAAATCGCACGAGGAAAATTAATCATAAAAATCACAACGTTCTCTATTGTGATTGGTTTAAAAAAAACCTCCTGTTTTCCACTAACTCACTTGTCCAGTTGTAGTCTAAATCATACTCGTAATTAAAAAAAATTATCACTCGTACGATTAGAGACCCAATTGGATTCCTCTCATTCCTATTACCATTACATATACGATTTAATTTCAACTTTCTGCACTTAATTTTAACTAGGAAGTGCATTGCTTGGGATTAATTGACGTGCTCTTAGCCAATCAGCAGGTTGAGCCATTTGCATGTAATATTATTTTAAAAGCTAATAAAATTTGTATGAGTGTGTGTGCATTTGTAATTAAGGATTTACGCTATATTCATAGAAAATATACTGCAAAGGTTGGTCAAGACAACGAGAACATAGGCGTTTTTACAATATTTCGGCTCGCCAACACCAGCCTTCTTCAGGTTTATTGGATGGATAAATGCTTGTTACAAGATCTTTATATTTACCGGAAATGACATAAAAGGCTACTTGATATGTAACATTAATAAAAAAGGAAATGTATAAAAGATAATAATACATGATAACAAGGTAAAATAAACAAAAGATAATTAAAAGGTAGCTAAATTAAATTACATTTCATCTCTTCTGGTAAGGCCTGCAGGCTCCACTGTTTTTCCTCTGTATATGAGGAATGCCTCACGAGCCTTTCTGATGGAGTCACGAATAGTGTGCAGTTGTTCGAGCGGTATAAGGATCATGTGATCCTCCGCGTGACCACTAGTCAGGAAGTCTCGTGAAACCGCAGTGGGGGTATAACTACAAAGGGGTTTATAATTGGTCGCCTATATTTCATATTATAAGATAGATAAGACCCTGCGCGCGTTCTGATTGGTCAAAAACCCATGTTTTATCAGAGTATAAAACATAGAAAAAGCGCGTTTTACTGTTTTGCGCGCGTAAAATCTATATCATAAAGCAAATGAAGAAGCCTAAGCCGTGTATTACACTGTGATTAAGCAAACTATGCTGATAAATTCGCAACTCTTGTGTCCAACTCTTTAGGTTGTTGGGAACTACGAAGATTGTCTTTGCTTGGAAAAATAAATACATCTTATTG
>JAHPZR010045079.1:0-13178 GCA_019787425.1 Platygyra sinensis | reverse complement strand
AAAGGGCACGTTCCAACTCGCACAGCCGTAACGCTTATATGAATAAATATATATAAATAAATTCTTCGCTTTCTCTAAACGTGAGCTTGGGACGCCTGTGGAATAGGGTGTCATTTTTCGTGTTTGGGCCTTAAAAAGGGTATCAATCTTCGCTTTCTTAGTCCTTAAATAGGGTCAGGGTTTAAGAACCTTCGCGGCACACCCCTATCCAAAATTCGTGGGAGTACCGCTCCCCCCCCCCCCCCCCCCGCCCTCCTGGCCGATCACGTTTGAGTAAATCGTAATTGTCAAATTCGTCGATGATCTTTATGTACACTCTACGTTTTTTCATTTCATTACAGTTTTCTCTGCCATCACGGTTGTAAGCCTCGGCTTGAGTAAGTAAGTAAGTAAGTAAGTAAAAAACTTTATTTAGGTGTCAAAAACCTTGTAGCCTGGGTGATACCCATACTAATTAGGGGACACAACAAAAAAAGAATGCTAACAGTAATAAAAGTAACAAATATGTGGTGTTAAAAATGATCGCTTATTAAAATCTCTAACTAATTATATATATATAAAGATCATGTGGAGCAGAGAATGCAGCCCTTGCAGCCGGTGTCTATTAAGTTAGTTAAATCAATGTTGCGAATACGATTTATGAATGCTTTCAATGTCTTAGCTGATCTGTCAGCCGTAGCCAGTTTTCCCCATAGTTTGGGCCCTAAGTAACGCAAAGAGTGTGTGAACGAACCCGTCGCCCAGGCATTACAGAGGGAAGCCGGAGACATCCTCGTGATTACAAGCTGTTCAAGTGTGTCCGTCCTCCCTCGCCGACCCAGGAGCGGGGTCCGGAGACTTTTACTTCTAGATGTGAAAAACGTTTTGGGCACAATCACTATATATTGTTGTTTTGGGACTAATTTGTACTCAAGATGTAGTACTGTTATATCAAATTTGGTCAAGATAGCCCCCCGGCAATGAATTCAATAAAAGGAGTTTGAGATTTAAGCTGAACTCTGTTTTTAATTATTTTGTTCCGCCAGAAGAAATCAAATTCTTACCACTTTTTATTAAAAATTTAAACTAAGAGTTTTAAGGGAATTATAAGTACATCTATAAAAAACAAAACAGTCTGGTCTAAAAACAACATTCATTGCTGTAAGTCCCAATTAAAATACGTTTTTAAATAGGCCACTTTCGATATATTAAAATTCAGCTTGATAGCGAGGCTAAGAGGACACAAACAAAAGAAATGAATAAACATGGTCATTCAATTTCCTTTGTTTGTGTCCTCTTAGCCTCGCTGCCATGCTGAATTTTAATATATCGAAAGTTGTCTATTGGAGGAAAACGTTTCACGTGTCTTGGATCAAAACTCACTGCCTAGGGAAACAACATGTGAACCTTCGAATAGCACGTGATCAAGTCGTGCACCTTGAAACAGCGGCAAATTTGTTGATCAAGCTGGCTTAAAGCAAATACTTTTGTCACTTTTCTTTGCTGTTTGAGTTGAGAAGTATAACAAAACACTTAATGACTGGCCCCACAGGGGAAAAAAGTAAGTTGCTTTTCCCCTCGACCTCAATGTTCTCTTCTGCTTCGCCTAGGGAACATTGAGGATCTCGAGGAAACAAAACTCACGTTTTCATTGGGGCTAGTCGTGAAGTGTTTATTGAGAAACAAAATTGCTGCTAATGCTAATAACGCTAATTAATACATTGTCTCCGCCTTGCAGTTAGAGTTGTTGTATCACCTGAATAACTTTCTGTTTAACTTAGAACAAAGCGTCGACTAAATGGCTCTTGTAAACTTCGTTCTATTTGGGATTGTTCAGTCGTGCTGAGCCTCTGAGAACACAAACATGCTTGCTTTGTAGGATACAAAAGTTTTACCTAATATGGGTAATTACTAATAACAAAGGGAATCTGATAAATAATTTCCAAAAGAGTTTTCAGAGCCTCAGTTTGCGGTCTTCGAAAGTTACATAAGGCCTGTAGTCTGATCAAGTTTCATAGCCGTTGATCGTTATCTACTATATTTGTATTGGCTTATTGACATGCTGCATTACGTATTAAAGCAAAGCTCACTTTCCAAATGATCGTCGTTGTTTGAAAAAGACTTCACAGGGTTGTCGTGGTGTCACCTCGATACCGAATCTTACACGGCTCACTTTACATTAGTCTTTGAGTCAAACAGACGTAATAGGCCCTTTGCACCATCCGGACGGTGGGACCTCCAAAACAAAGCAACTCGTACCAGTCCATCTCGACCTGCCTTTGTTTTGGAAGTTCCGCTGTGCAAGTTGCGTCCCGGCATGTGTGATTTTGTACCATGTGATCAGATCGTGCAAAGGGACTATTGTTTACCCAAAATGGTTGCATGCCTTAAATTAGCAAGCCAAGAACGGAATGGAGCAGAAAAAGACGTATTACAAAGCAATGACCGATTGGGACTCGCTGCCAAAAGAACTAAAGATACATATGCCAAAAAGGGTCTTTAAACACAAAACTAAAACAGCTTTTATTCAGCCATTTTCAACTTAGTTAATAGTAGTATTTTTAAACCTAGTTCTAGTTTTTAACCTTACTAGTTTAAGTTTTTAACTTTTGTTACGTCGGTTTTTTCAGGTATTTAATTGTATAGTTTAGATTTTTGTTCTTACAGGACCCTTCCGAAAACCACCTCTAGATGATTGAAGGCCTCCTCTTAAAATATTAATTTGTTATTATTTTTATTATTAGGGGGAAGGGTGTGACGGGTTAGATACATGGTTAGTATAAAGCTATCCCACAGATGCCCACCCAGCATGAGTTATTGCTTCTGATTTCACGCTTCGTTGAGAATCAGGCATGGCCTTAGGGGCATGGAGACATCTTTCAAAGCAAATACAAATGAAATATTGAACTAATAATTATCTCCAGTTAAATAACAAAAAACTTTTTATTTCAATGACATTCAAAAAGGAAAGGGAAAAGCAAGACGGAATCGAAAGTTTAAATTATGGTATTTTGAATTTTGTTTTTCAGCTTAACAGCCATTCAATGGAAATTCATCGTGGCCTTTTCAGTTTCACTGGGGATTCTATAAGGGCGCTTGTGATTCGGGAACACGTGCTATGTAATCATATTTTTATCCCCACAGCACTGCAAGCGTGGCGCAAAGGGTGGCCAAACAACTAGGAACTACCAAATCTTACATTAAAATCAAATTATACTCAAGAAGAATTAAACAAAAACGCCCAGAAAATTTCGTGGGTCTTGCAACAATACAAAGCAAAATAAAAAACCGGCTTCGCTTGCACGTCATTCTGAAGAAAATAGACGGCGCCCCAGCAGGCGTACTGACGCAGTCCGGACCGAATCACGTCAGATTCTTCCGATCTTCCCTTGTTTCCCGCTAAGTAGCTTTCTTTTTTCCTGACAGGATGTGCTTTGAGGCTTTTCAGAGATATTTTTATAAAAATACTGAAAGACAATACCTTGGCAAAAAAATTATTGCATGTCTTTTCTGACGATGTTTGAAGTCTTTACCTCCCTCTACACGGAAACACAGCCAACTGGGAAAAGTGATCTGACTTCATTGTCAAAGAGTGTAAACGTATGCTATTTTTGTCACTAAGGTAAAATTAGTGAGTAGCTGATACCAAAGTTTGGATTCATGCGCGTCTTTTCGGACTTTTTCTTCCGGTTAAGTCTGTTTTGTGAGGCCCAATATCTTCTAAGGAAGATTCAATAAATTACTGAGTTGTGTGAGCGTCACGCCAGGCTAGGAGTCAGCTCAGGAAAAACAATTGTTTTCTGTCCGTTCAGCCATATACTGATAATGCGCCTTTTAAAACGTAAAGTTCTAGGGGATTTTTGTAGCTCGAAAGCCTTTAGACTGTAATAATTAAAACGCTAGCCTTGTTTGTGAAAAATAAACACGACCGAATTTTAAGACGAACGTTCCCCGTTACTACTTCCAAGAAACCGGACATGCCATGTCGCTTTACTCCAAGGGATGGGGAAAATTTGAAGCCTTGCTGAAAAATGAGAAGCTCAAGTTGCGAGGCAGATGTTTGCTCATCGTAGCTTTGTATGACGAAAATCTCTTTCTCTTGATAAAAACGAAGCATTCGGTTGTCGTCCAAGAGAAGAATTAATTTTTTAATCAGCTAAACGACAGTCCAGCATTGAAACAAAATAAAAGACAAAATAAAAAAATTCATAAAACCTTCATCATAGACTCAAAAACTATAGCAGGAGCTTTTAATTGATTCAAATCTTAATAGCAAGTCCACAAGAGGGCGATTTTTGTGTAATTACACTTCACGTACGGATGTCACTTTGTTTGCAATGTCTTGGCATAAGCGCGCCTAGTGTATATACACTTCACCAAACGACCGTATTCAATCAATTTTTAAGTTGTCAAAAAACGTTTGGGGATAAAGCAAAAATCGGACATGTGCACCAGTGGACATTTGATTTTTAACACTTTTTGTGAGTAATCAATGTCAAAAATTCATCAGCTATGTACTTCTGTAAATTAAACTTTGTTACTCAGCTGGTTAAATTCAATTTCGCGTCAAAAAACTGCGTCTCCGATTCATCTGAAGTAAAAACGGTCTCTTTGACTTATTATAATATACAGTTCCTTTTTAACAAGATATTCCACGAGTACTACAAAGACTCTAGTTCCTTCCATCTTACTCTGACTAGAGATAGATATCATAGATTGAGCTCGGATTTTACATCCACTGAATAGGGCACTGCTCTAATTTTCATTATTTCCGCGAAATACATACACCAAACATCTGTAATATTCTGCCCGGTATCGAGAATTTAACATACAGTAGATAACCGGGTTAATGCACGCATGGAAGTTATCCAAAGAGTCAGAAAACCCGAAAAGAATATGGATGGCTTTTTCATGATTTGATCCACCACTTCCGAAGTCCATCAATAACCACGCCACTTGTCCGGGAAAAAGACAAACCGCGAACAAAATAACAACAGTCGCTAAAGTCCTGATGGCTTGGTTTCGCCTTTTCAACCTTCTTGCCTCAGCTGCGCGCTGTTCCTCGGTATAGAAACTACCGCTGCGCGGAACTCCACTGTTATTAAATAGATACCTTGTGATTTTAGCATAGACAATGGCGATGATAAAGAGTGGGATCAAATACTGAAGAAGAAAAAGCGCCATCGTATACGCTTTCCTGTGGCTAAAGCTTGGCCAGTTTTCCACACATTCATCAGGGTAAACCGACCTTGTAACGATAACAAGAGGCAATACGATGACGAAGGAAGCGAGCCAAATAGCCGCTATCCAAGCAGAGGCTATGCGTTTGCTTAGTTTGGGCCGATAGGGCATGACAATTGAGCGGCAGCGTTGTAGCGCCATGGAGGTAATGCTGTAGATACTAAGGAGGTATGGAATTGTAAACCAGGGCCAAATGACTCGGCAGAAAAACTCAGACCTTTCGATGACTCCAAACATCTCATAAGTTGACAACGGCAGTACAGAGGTGATGAACAGAAAGTCTGAGATCGCCAAGTTTAGCACCAACATCTGATACGTCGACTTGTTCTGTCTCTTACGACAAATCACAATAATGGTAAGAAGGTTACCAATGAAGCCCACAACAAATACCGCGATATTGACCGCCAGCTTTAGGTAAGTTTGGGGTTGAATATCCATTTTTCTATTCTCGTCAAAACGAATCAAACTAATCAATCAACTGCAGAAAAATCCCTTCTTGATCTTAGCGGCGCAAACTGTTTCCACTGAGTACTCCTACGACAGTACCTACCGTCAATATTTGTCTCACTCTTTTGAATTCTTTTTCCCGACTGACGCTCTATTTTGTCCTGATCGAAAATACATAAAAGATAAATCGGAAACTCTCGCTCTCCGGGTATTTATGACAAGAAACTATAGGCGCCTGTCATTTTTCGTCATCTCTCAAGCCTCCCACCCAATAAAAAACAATTTTTTCAAGTCTATTCCATCAGAAAATAAACATCTGAATCGCCCGAAGGAACAGCTGATGAGCAGAGGTTCAAATCTTGGCAAATTTGTCTTTTGCCATATAGATATCTCTCGAAAAAAACTGTACTACGTGAAAAAAGAAACCCAAAACTCGAGTTTCCTGAGAGAGCAAATTAGTTTGTGACTGAGAGAATATTAATTACTAAAAGGAAAAAGTTAATGAAAAATCGAAGTTTACCTTTCTTAAGAGAAAGGACAATTAGCATTTGTATTGGATAATTAGCAAGAAATAATAAATCACACCCTGGCTGTTAATTGATATCTCTGCATGAAATAAGCTATTTTCTATTTGATGATTGGCCGTTGCTAACCCCGCCTAACAAACTCATAAACACAATGTCATTTGCTGAGTGCAAGAAAGATCCATCCGTTTACAAAATCAGTAATCTTGACAACATTTTATGTTTTGTTGACCTTTGTTAGAAAACTATATGTCGATCAATCTTTTATTTAACTGTTGTTCGTTAATATTTTTTTATTTTCGTCGATGTAAACTTGGAAGTTTGGAAAAATGAACAGTTGATAATTTCGATTTCCTTCCCAATCTAATGTTATCAGTCCCAAATTAAAAACTACGTATCTTCAGTTCCAGCAGTTTAATTGATTAACCGCGGGGAAAAGATAAATTTACATATATTGTTAATCTAAATACGAAATGAGCGGGCTATAAAAGAAATATCTTACTGCGTTATACGCTTTGCGAGGACATGAGCCAAATTCAAGTTATATGGGACGTCGAAATATTGTTCCATATTTGATCAAGGAAAACGAAACAGGCATTTTAGACACCTGGTCTGAAAAGAGACACAGTATGATATATCTTGGAAACATCGATTCGTTCCGAGAGAATTCAGTTCAACGTTAAGTGGCCAAGATTTTGTAAACGTATCCAAGACTCAGCTACAATGATTTCTCCTAGAAACAGGTACTATAATGCACGTGATCCTGTTAGTACAGGATCCCATTACCCGGATCTTCCATACAAATTGTAACCTTGAGTCAACTCTGTCCCGAATCCTTCTATTTTTAGAATTGTGATATCTGGAGGAGTTTTTTAATTTCCCGCGAAAACACCGGGCGGTGACGTCCGTATAGCATCCTAAAAAATAATAAACTTTCCTCGCTTTCCGCCATTGTTGAAATACTTTCGTGTGACCGGTATGTGAAGTATAACAAAGAAGGATCACAACTTCCTTATGATTGGCTGTTATTAATACACCCGCGATACCTGGGAAAAAGACTCGGCCAATGGAAAATAAAATTCATATCTTCACGCCGCTGTGTAATATCTTCTATCTCTAATCCGTGGTTACGCGCATGGTTGTAAAATTTATCTTTGAGTGGTTATCAATTCTAATTGGCTGGAACGACCTATTTGTCGTCAACCTCGTCCCCAGGGCTTTTCAGGATGTGAAATCCAAAATGGCGGAAACTGTGTGCACCATCTTGGATTTGCAATTACTAGTTCTATCGACTGAGTGACGCGTTTTGAAAGTTCATCGGCTTTTTCATTAATTTACTTCAGTAAACTCGATTGATAGGAGAATTGATTAAATTCGGATTTCCGACAGTTTGAAAGAAACTCTGCCGTGTATTTTTAGAACTGTCGGCGGACTGGGCCATTTCCGCAATACGTTACTGCTTGGATTTCATTTCACACGCAAATTAAATTTATTTTCATATGAATGACTATGCACCAGGCCTCGCTTTGACGGAGAGGCTTGGATCGACTCGGGGTATTGAAGATCAGACCTAAGCTGGCATATCGGGATCTTTGCCGGCAGGTTCCACAATAATCGTCTGATTCTGCCCAATGGTATCGGAAACTGAGAAAGATTTACAATGGTGAAGATAGAAATGAGTCGTAACAGCTGATCGCCATAGACTAAAAGGTTCGCATTTAGAGCATCAATTACCAGTGTTTGCGGAGTTTTCTTCATTTATCTTCCCGACGCTTCCACGACAAAGAAAACATAATTAAAAAGTAAATAAAAGAGTTATTGACTAAGATAAGTTTACTGGGAGTCATGATTAGAATTGGGTTTAGAATGCCAAACAAGTACATATTAACCAACAGTGCTCTTCCGCTTCATGATGTCTTTCACTTTCGTTCTTATTTCAACCAGAATGTTCCCGTAAAAGTGAGTTCTTGCGATCGAGTTGGAGGTGCACTATGAGTAATGTATACATATTAACAATTAGCTCAACCATAAAAGTCTTATTCCATAAGGTGAGAGTGGAACATTTGTCATTCGACAGGTAAATACCGGTTAACGTTACGACAACTTTGTTTAAAAGCCCAGGATCCCAACTTTAATTTTACTAACACTATTATCAATGTAAATTGGAACTTTGAATTAACTTTCACTAACCAAAGACAACAATGTTTCTTAAGCTTGACATATTTCCGATTCAGGTCACTAAAAATGCTAAAATCAAAACTAGACATGGGTCAAATTAAGGAAATGCCAAAAAAAAAATTATAGTTTATTAGTTTTTATTATACGGCCTCTGACAAGCTGCCTCTTTACTTAGCGCCACGTTACAGACAATGTCTGTATTTGACAACTGGGTGTCTCTGTCGAGGAAGTGTTTCACGCTTTCCCTTCGGTTAGAGCTCGACAGTTTCGGCACAGTGAAGGAAACTTCCAGAATATAAAGGCGTTATTTACAGCCACAGGTGAAGTTTTTCCAAGGCAAACCAAACTTCGTTCACTGATTATTCAAGGATTTTAAATGCAAACGACGACTGCATGATGTTTTGCTAAAATGTTCAAAACATCGACTTGCGTGATGACGAAGGTGTTCCTTCTCGCCAATATTCTCGTCCTCATTATGACAACTTCTTTGTCGATTGAAGAAATTTATGAAGGGCAATCTGCTTATTATTTGATTACTAATAGCAGGGAGTCTTTATCCAGTGATTCATTCAAAGTGTATAACGCACTCGATGAGTTTGGATGCATGTCCTTATGTAACAACAAAGAGGGATGTTCAAAAGGTGTTTACGACCATGACAAGAGATCGTGTTTCCTTGAGATGGACGGTTGCAAAAAACGGAAAGAAAACAACCTTGGAGAAGCGTTACTGTCGACAGGAAAAAATTTGTTTAACAAGGTATTTGAAAGGCTCAAATGGGTGTCAGATTGTTTTCAAAGTGTTTTGAATTTATAGCTTTTTAATGTTTGTTGTTGATACCACAATGTTTTGCAGGTTCACACGGGTTTCTCTCCCAAGAAAATCGTACAAGCCTGCTTGGTAGTAATGCTTTACGTGCTCGTGTCGCATCCTCGCTTCGTGCAGTTATTTTTATGTTTATTTTATGTCATTTTGTTAATTTTTCACGGGTTAATTCTTTTTCCAAGCACCATCTACTGAGATTTCACTTTTCTTTCAGCTTGGTACTACTTTCGATCTCAAGGAGAGGAAATTTCAAGGGGAACCAGCCGGTAGGCAGGGATTTGAACTAAGACGTGTTTTTATATATATGTATACATAACTTAAAACGTTAACGATTGTGTGGAAGACAAACTATTAAACTTCTTCACTTTCAATAGGTAGGTGCATTCCTTCGACTCCTCTCTCGTGCAAAGAGATCTACGAAACAAACAGGTAATCAAATTATAGCACCAGTTGTTATGTTACATCTATTTTCTCTAGATGTATCATGCATGAGTATTTTACTTTAGTTGGTTTGAGGTTATCTTGTCGATAACTATTACTCATAGTGCACCTCCAACTCGATCGCAAGAACTCACTTTTACGGGAACATTCTGGTTGAAATAAGAACGAAAGTGAAAGACATCATGAAGCGGAAGAGCACTGTTGGTTAATATGTACTTGTTTGGCATTCTAAACCCAATTCTAATCATGACTCCCAGTAAACTTATCTTAGTCAATAACTCTTTTATTTACTTTTTAATTATGTTTTCTTTGTCGTGGAAGCGTCGGGAAGATAAATGAAGAAAACTCCGCAAACACTGGTAATTGATGCTCTAAATGCGAACCTTTTAGTCTATGGCGATCAGCTGTTACGACTCATTTCTATCTTCACCATTGTAAATCTTTCTCAGTTTCCGATACCATTGGGCAGAATCAGACGATTATTGTGGAACCTGCCGGCAAAGATCCCGATATGCCAGCTTAGGTCTGATCTTCAATACCCCGAGTCGATCCAAGCCTCTCCGTCAAAGCGAGGCCTGGTGCATAGTCATTCATATGAAAATAAATTTAATTTGCGTGTGAAATGAAATCCAAGCAGTAACGTATTGCGGAAATGGCCCAGTCCGCCGACAGTTCTAAAAATACACGGCAGAGTTTCTTTCAAACTGTCGGAAATCCGAATTTAATCAATTCTCCTATCAATCGAGTTTACTGAAGTAAATTAATGAAAAAGCCGATGAACTTTCAAAACGCGTCACTCAGTCGATAGAACTAGTAATTGCAAATCCAAGATGGTGCACACAGTTTCCGCCATTTTGGATTTCACATCCTGAAAAGCCCTGGGGACGAGGTTGACGACAAATAGGTCGTTCCAGCCAATTAGAATTGATAACCACTCAAAGATAAATTTTACAACCATGCGCGTAACCACGGATTAGAGATAGAAGATATTACACAGCGGCGTGAAGATATGAATTTTATTTTCCATTGGCCGAGTCTTTTTCCCAGGTATCGCGGGTGTATTAATAACAGCCAATCATAAGGAAGTTGTGATCCTTCTTTGTTATACTTCACATACCGGTCACACGAAAGTATTTCAACAATGGCGGAAAGCGAGGAAAGTTTATTATTTTTTAGGATGCTATACGGACGTCACCGCCCGGTGTTTTCGCGGGAAATTAAAAAACTCCTCCAGATATCACAATTCTAAAAATAGAAGGATTCGGGACAGAGTTGACTCAAGGTTACAATTTGTATGGAAGATCCGGGTAATGGGATCCTGTACTAACAGGATCACGTGCATTATAGTACCTGTTTCTAGGAGAAATCATTGTAGCTGAGTCTTGGATACGTTTACAAAATCTTGGCCACTTAACGTTGAACTGAATTCTCTCGGAACGAATCGATGTTTCCAAGATATATCATACTGTGTCTCTTTTCAGACCAGGTGTCTAAAATGCCTGTTTCGTTTTCCTTGATCAAATATGGAACAATATTTCGACGTCCCATATAACTTGAATTTGGCTCATGTCCTCGCAAAGCGTATAACGCAGTAAGATATTTCTTTTATAGCCCGCTCATTTCGTATTTAGATTAACAATATATGTAAATTTATCTTTTCCCCGCGGTTAATCAATTAAACTGCTGGAACTGAAGATACGTAGTTTTTAATTTGGGACTGATAACATTAGATTGGGAAGGAAATCGAAATTATCAACTGTTCATTTTTCCAAACTTCCAAGTTTACATCGACGAAAATAAAAAAATATTAACGAACAACAGTTAAATAAAAGATTGATCGACATATAGTTTTCTAACAAAGGTCAACAAAACATAAAATGTTGTCAAGATTACTGATTTTGTAAACGGATGGATCTTTCTTGCACTCAGCAAATGACATTGTGTTTATGAGTTTGTTAGGCGGGGTTAGCAACGGCCAATCATCAAATAGAAAATAGCTTATTTCATGCAGAGATATCAATTAACAGCCAGGGTGTGATTTATTATTTCTTGCTAATTATCCAATACAAATGCTAATTGTCCTTTCTCTTAAGAAAGGTAAACTTCGATTTTTCATTAACTTTTTCCTTTTAGTAATTAATATTCTCTTCACAAACTAATTTGCTCCCATAGGAAACTCGAGTTTTGGGTTTCTTTTTCCACGTAGTACAGTTTTTTTCGAGTGATATCTATATGGCAAGAGACAAATTTGCCAAGATTGGAACTTCTGCTCATCAGCTGTCCTCCGGGCGATTCAGATGTTTATTTTCTGATGGAATAGACTTGAAAAAAATTGTTTTTCATTGGGTGGGAGGCTCGAAGATGACGAAAAATGACAGGCGCTAGTTTCTTGTCATAAATACCCGGAGAGCAAGAGTTTCCGATCTATCTTTAATGTATTTTCCCAGTCAGGACAAACTAGAGCGCCGGTCGGGAAAAAGAATTCAAAAGAGTGAGACGAATATTGACGGTAGGTACTGTCGCAGGAGTACTCACTGAAAACAGTTTGAGCTGAGATCAAGAAGGGATTTTTCAGAAGTTGATTGATTAGTTTGATTCGTTTTGTCGCGGATAAAAAAATGGATATTCAACCTCAAACTTACCTAAAGCTGGCGGTCAATATCGCGGTATTTTTAGTGGGCTTCATTGGTAACCTTCTTACCATTATTGTGATTTGCCGTAAGAGACGGAACAAGTCGACGTATCAGATGTTGGTGCTAAACTTGGCGATCTCAGACTTTCTGTTCATCATCTCTGTACTGCCGTTGTCAACTTATGAGATGTTTGGAGTTATCGAAAAGTCTGGGTTTTTCTGCCGAGTCATCTGGCCCTGGTTTACAGTTCCATACCTCCTTAGTATCTTCAGCATTACCTCCATGGCGCTACAACGCTGCCGCTCAATTGTCATGCCCTATCGGCCCAAACTAACCAAACGGATAGCCTCTGCTTGGATAGCAGCTATATGGCTCGCTTCCTTCGTCATCGTATTGCCGCTTGTTGTCGTTACGAAGTCGGTTTACCCTGATGAATGTGTGGAAAACTGGCCAAGCTTTAGCCACAGGAAAGCGTATACGATGGCGCTTTTTCTTCTACAGTATTTGATCCCACTCTTTATCATTACCATCGTCTATGCTAAAATCACAAGGTATCTGTTAAATAACAGTGAAGTTCCGCGCAGCGGTAGTCTCTATACCGAGGAACTGCGCGCAGCCGAGGAAAGAAGGATGAACAGGCGAAACCAAGCCATCAGGACTTTAGCGACTGTTGTTATTCTGTTCGCGGTTTGTCTTTTTCCCGGACAAGTGGCGTGGTTGTTGATGGACTTCGGAAGTGGTGGATCAAGTCAGGAAAAAGCCATCGATATTCTTTTAGGGTTTTCTGACTCTCTGGATAACTTCCATGCATGCATTAACCCGGTTATCTACTGTATGTTAAATTCCCGATACCGGGCAGAATATTACAGATGTCTGGTGTATTTATTTCGCGGAAATAATGAAAATTAGAGC
>JAHPZR010045078.1:7500-10000 GCA_019787425.1 Platygyra sinensis | reverse complement strand
CAAGGCTGACGCCACTTTTTCCCCTTTGGAAAATATAGTTTGGTTTGAAAATGTTGCAAACACAAAGGGATATTATTGGATTCTTTATCATAAAGCAAATAAAGAAGCCTCGACTGTGCTCTGTTCTGTTGTAAAGCACTTAGGAAGCGGTAGAGCAGTCAAGAAGTGGTGAACTACGATCATGGCACCACAGAAAACAACTGGCAAAAACACAAATGCAGAAAAATTTTCACTGAAATAAACTTTTTAGCGCTTGGAATAATAAAGCAGTCTATACTCACTTTATCGAAACTCTATCGATCTCCATAGTAAGTTACGATGGAATAGTTCATTAAGAAATGAAAAACTACGCCGGTATATATCAAAATATTAAGATAGAGACTTTTGCAAGCAAACGTAAACTTGGCTGACGTAAGGAAGCTGCAAGGAACAAATTTCAAAAATATGCGGCAGAACCAGAAAGGCGAATGTGGTTAAACTAATGTGGTTATCCTTTACTTTGCCTTTAAATTCAGCTTCAGTACTCCAATGAAAATTGCTTATTCCAGAATAAAATCGTGAGATGATCAAAATCGCGAGCCATTGTTCAGAGTAGTTTATCTTCCGCCAAAAATCCCCAAGTTCGAAGAGCCTTAATTCCTATCCACCAAAACCTCTACTCCCCTGAATGAAACAATTGCGAAAGAGGATTGCATGTTAATCTCATCCATAAACCTCTACAGCCCCACTGAGAATATTTGGAGAGGAATTTTACTTCTCATCCATAATCTTTCACTCGTCCATTAAAGTTTAAAAAGGTGCGGTAATATCTCTTTTTGTTCCAGAGATATTCAAGCTTTTTAAAATATGTCATACACTCAACCAAATTTTGATCAAATATGATGAAAAAGGAAATTTCAGCCAACCTGTATCAAAAATGTATGATTCTATGCAGTAAGATTCTACTAAATGTGCTCCGCAATTTGAGCTTAACAGTTTTGTTACCATGGCAACATGCTGGGTTCCAGACCTCCCCAATATTGAAGGCATTTCTGGCCACCTTTGGCGTCCCATTGCCATATTTGCAAATGGTGCCTCATATACATGATCGAACAAGCATATAAATATGTTAGCTTGGGTTTGTGGCCTCGTTTAACGTTTTTCGGGCTGAAAATCACTTACATATTGAAGTCAAGTGGGTGGGGACTGGAAAAGAGTGAGTTGCCATGGGAACAAAGTGTTTTATAGCCATAGGTGTGTTTTCTGTAGAACTATTAGGCTGCCAAGTTTCAATGCTCTGCGCCGCAAATTGGGCAAGATAGCTCTATTTACATACATGATGTAAATTTGGGTTGAGTAAATGACGTCATCAGTCACCTTATTTGCATATTTTACACATTTTTCAAATTAAAGTATCTCTGGAACTAATGCAGATATTTGCAAACGGTAGACGGCGTTTTCATTCTTTTATGAATTTCTTTGTGATCCACCTAAAAAATAAAGAGGAAAAATTTGATCATAGTGGCACTTTAAGACTTTTCCCCAAATCTCCTACCTTGGAAAGTAATTAATTTAAATTAATTTAAAAGCTTATAAGGCGTAAATATCCTATATAAATATATTCAAATGCGCCATACTAATAATAACAAGAACAAGAACTATAAAAACAACAACAACAATTAATAACAATTATAGCAATAATAATAATAAAATGACAATGATATATTCGTGGTTTTCACGTCACGCAAGTAAGCTAAATTATCACGCAAGTGAAAAATAAAATCGCTTACCATTCAATAAATTGAGTCAAAAAATTAACAGATCGTAGAAGAGGAATAAATAAACAACGTGCCAAAGTTTCGGGGATGTGCGATATTCCGAACTCGAGTAAAAGGTTTCACTGAAAATTATAGTGTTTAGTATGGAGACGCCGTGTTGGAGCCCGTCTGAGGGACTCCAACATGGCGGCCAGAAACCAGTGAAAACATCTGGAGTTTACTTTGGCTCTCTCAAAATGTTTATTCTCTCTGTTAAACTTGAAAACATTCGCCTAGGCACTTCTCTCAACATATTGGTTACTCAGAACTCGAAAACATAAGGCGAATCGATATTTTCGTGCATGTAACATGTTACCAAGAAACAATGCCGATGTCACGCATTGCGAAAAAAACCGTGTTCTATTTTCAAAACAAAGCGGTCTACCGAGCTGAAGACAGGCCAACAGATATATGTTCAAAAATGACTTTTACCTGATAAAGTTAAAAACTAAAAAAATTAATTTTGGTTTTTCTCTGATGTCACGTGAAAACTAAGAATAGGATAAAAAACTTATGGCTAAAATTAAGAAATAGTCTAAGCTAAAAATATGATCTTATGATCAAGTAGTACGAAATGCGTTTTCAAAAAGGTAAGTGTTCAACTTTCTCTTAAAACTGTCAATAGAATTGGTTACCCTAATAAATCTCGGCAGAGCATTCCATAACTTAGGTGCGGCAAACACAAAGGCCCGTTCACCGAGAGT
>JAHPZR010045078.1:0-2500 GCA_019787425.1 Platygyra sinensis | reverse complement strand
CTCTTCATGTAAGAGCGAAGGCAAACTTCAGCGATTAAATTCTGTTTTCATCGCAATGTAGAAAAAGTGCACAAGGTATCGCTCCAAGCAGACGAAAAAAATTGCGAATGATAAAGACAAATTCAATACCGAACAGATAATCAAGCATTAAACAAACATTCTAAACAGGGCTTAGTATTCTATTGGAAATAATCATTTAGTTACTCACAAAAAGAAAGATTGCTTTCCGGTACTTCAACTTCGCCTTTCAGTACAGTTTTCGGTGTCACCGAAGAAAACATGCAACGAAAACAACTAGCTGAATGAGGACATGAAATACAGAAACTACGGACTTGCCTGAAGGGAGCACATCCACCAAGACGCCTTCACCCTTGCGACGTTGCGACCGATGTTAAAACGGGTGTGACATTTTGCGCTTCTTTGTATATCTTTACATACATTAAAATTCATTCTCGCCGTGACAAATGTGCTTTGAACAAAAGAAATGCATCACATACGGAAGCCTGTAAGGGACATCCGAGATGCGACTTAATAAAAGAAGAAAAAAAAAATATGGAGTTAAATGCGAGATAAAAATGCGAGATGCGAGATAAAAATGCGACATAAAAATGCGAGATGCGAGATAAAAATGAGAGATGCGAGATAAAAATGCGACATAAAAATGCGAGATGCGAGATAAAAATGCGAGATGTGAGATAAAAATGCGAGATGCGAGATAAAAATGCGACATAAAAATGCGAGATGCGAGATAAAAATGCGAGATGCGAGATAAAAATGCGGGATGCGAGATAAAAATGCGAGATGTGAGATAAAAATGCGAGATGCGAGATAAAAATGCGAGATGCGAGATAAAAATGCGAGATGCGAGATAAAAATGCGAGATGCGAGATAAAAATGCGAGATGCGACATAAAAATGCGAGATGCGAGATAAAAATGCGAGATAAAAATGCGAGATGCGAGATAAAAATGCGAGATGCGAGATAAAAATGCGACATAAAAATACGAGATGCGAGATAAAAAATTCGAGATGCGAGATAAAGAAGGAAAAGACGAGCTCGCAATCTTACTAAGGACTCTTGTTCCCAGGGCCTTCTCTGGTTTCAAAATGGCAGACGAAGAAGCGGATGCTGATAATATTGGCTTATAAACTACTTGGCTGCTGCGGTTATGGAAATGGAGTTGCCTATACTTATTGGTATTTTTGTTGCATGTCTTTCTCACTTGACGAAGTGTGTGGATGCTGTTCTTCCCAGCTACATACCAGCACTATCCCTAAATGCCCAGCAAGATCGTATCCTCATACTTGTACTCGATTGGAGAGAAATTAGATAATGTTTACGTAGTTTATCTGTATAGAGCCCAGGAGTGTCAGTAGTTTTATCTCGCATTTTATCTCGCATCTCGTATTTTTATGTCGCATTTTTATCTCGCATCTCGCATTTTTATCTCGCATCTCGCATTTTTATGTCGCATTTTTATCTCGCATCTCGCATTTTTATCTCACATCTCGCATTTTTATCTCGCATCTCGCATTTTTATGTCGCATTTTTATCTCGCATCTCGCATTTTTATCTCACATCTCGCATTTTTATCTCGCATCTCGCATTTTTATCTCGCATTTTTATCTCGCATCTCGCATTTTTATCTCGCATTTTTATCTCGCATCTCGCATTTTTATCTCGCATTTTTATCTCGCATCTCGCATTTTTATCTCGCATTTAACTCCATATTTTTTTTTTCTTCTTTTATTAAGTCGCATCTCGGATGTCCCTTACAGGCTTCCGTAATCACACGTTAAAAATTCTGTGCTCTGGAGAATTGTGAAAGATGAGAAACTTGGAAGAGATGTACGCACCTGAAAGGAATTTTGTTGCGAACAAGTTACCTTTGTAGTTCATAGGCCAATTCCGCTCCAGTAGAATAAAAATGTATTTTCTTATGGACTGCGCTTGACGCATTGTTCTTTTCATGTTGGGAGTTCACACGTGCGTATGTGCTTTTTTGGTTGCATCTCATTAGCGAGAGTATTTATTCTACGCGTAATAGAATTTTCATTATCCAGCTATCGCTCCTCTAGTACTACTTGGCGGTGGATTTTGCAACTAATATGTCCGATAGTGAGCACCTGTCCGATGGTGCTACAGAATCTCGTCCGCCTATTCAGCGTTCTAGCCAATTTGACGCTGTCTTCGAACAGTTCAAAGGTTACGTAGACTCAAGATTACATGAACTTTCAACCGCGTCGGCGAGTAACACCGACTCCAGCAAATCTCTCTCCGAAACGAAGAAACTTCGCAGAGAGGCCGAAGCTTCTAAGCTTAAGAAGAAGGGGAATCTCAAGCAGTTTCTCTTCAACGCTGAACTCCTCGACGAGGTAAAGTCCATTACTGAAGACCTTCAAACGCAAGATACAGCTTCGGCGAGCAAAACGGCTAAGCGTACAATTAAACTCATTGAAAGGCGTCAGAAACTCATCAAACTCGCCGACAAGAGTGAAGC
>JAHPZR010045076.1:0-16305 GCA_019787425.1 Platygyra sinensis | reverse complement strand
AGAGGACACACTGAATAAACGTGAGTTTAAAAAATGAGCAACATATATTCTGCTTCTTTGATCTCCCAATTCATGCTTAATGAAAGTTTTGGGTTTTTTTAAGCTATTTAAACACTGCAAAGCAATAATTACCAGAGATGTGCTAAACATCCGAGGGCCTAATTAATTTCAGCTAGTCTCATTTACAATCCCAAAAACGTGTGGGATTGGAAAGATCAAAAGACTTGTAGGATCTTCTCACGAAATTGGTCCTACATCAATTGGCCGGAATAACCTTGTATGCATAAATTTCTTTGATTAGCACTGTTGCGATAGGGCGTTAAACACAGCTACTTGAACTGAACTGTGTTCAAGAACTAGTGCAAAAAAGTAAGCGCTACAACATTTGTTATTTCAACTTATGAACTCCACGATTGCACGATATCCCATCAGAGCTTACGGCAAAACATCGAAATGTTACCCACGAGAAAAAATGTTAGCTGCCTAGAGGCCCGCCGTTCGCCGGTTTCGAAGTACAACTTAGGCGAACGCCTGGAGAACCCATTTGAGGTCAAACGGCCGAAATGGGAAAACTCTACTCGTCACGCCAAAAAGTTTTCAAAAAGTATCACAATCTGCGGATATTTATGAACTTTCAAACACTCGGCAAGCTGTACCTTGATTGTAAGGAGAACTGGATTTTTCTGTTCTGTTCTTCACCAGATCGCGCTCTCAGGTCGGCACTTCGGGAGACGACAGTCCACAGACGAGAAACTATGTTAGAGATGCTTATATAAGACGAGGACTACGTGACAACATGACGTTCTTCGCATGTTTACACGCGTGTCGCTCTAGGTCTCAGTTGAGGATAAAATTAGTAACTCAAGTCCGCATAGCGTGAAATCTCATTGAATTAAAATGAATCACGGCGCTGTGATTATAATGACTTTTTCAACGCCCACGTGTTTGGCGGGCCCGAGAGATGGAGGGTTCAGTGAATCTATATAAAAATAGGCGCTCGTACCGAAATGAACGAGCTTGTAACAAGGCCAGATTGCACAATTACAGTATTCTTTATAGCTCCCCTCGTTAAAAAGAAGTGTAACCGAACCTTGACATAAACAGTGTTTTCATTGGCAGGGAGTCACGTTTTTGTTTCCACTTCACGAAACAACAGAACACATCAGCATATTTCCGCAGACAAGTCTCGCTGTATTTTATTTTTGTCGAATTGTGTTTTGTTTGGCGCGTAATGCCATGGAGATAACAGCTGTTCTCGAAAAGCTAATATTTGCTTTTGTACTTTTTATTATGTTAGGACACGAAGAGATGTCGAAATCGTGTTTTGAGGGTCCAAATTCTATTTCCTTGAGCGAGTATTTCATCTGCACTTGCCAATATCCTTAAGAAGTCAACTATAGCAAGTTGATCAATTATTACATAACTGCATTTAATTCTGCAGAATGCGTGAAGAAATGTTATCCTTTGTAGATATTATACCTCAAAAACCGCTAGATTCACACAGTCATGAACTATCAGGCTACCGTAGCTACTTAGTCTCAAAGGTTAGGTCACGCGATACAATTTTTCCGCGTCCACGTGTTGGGAGGTCGAGATCACGTAAACAAAGATTACTCATCATGTACGGTTGTAAAACTATCGTAAACAAAATTGAAGACCTTACAAAGCTCACGTACTCTGAAACAAAATGCTTTGTTATGCTCTGCAAAAAAAAGCATGATCATGTTCAACGGTATGACAAAGTGAACTAGACTTCATGCTGGGGAATCATCAGTCAAAACAATATATGTTGCACCGGTGGAACTAACATTTTAAGATTACATAAAGTCATTTGTTATCTTGGGGGTGAAAAGATATAGTCCTGTGTGCATTTTTGCATACAGAAAATTCAGTTTCTCTCACACATATTTCAAATATTTCGAAGAATAAGCTTTCTTTTCTTGCTGTTATCAAAAAACTCACAGCAAGTGAGTTTGTAAGTAAACTTAAATGAAAACGATTTTATTGATGCAATATAGAAATTTAAACACAGTACCCAAAGTAAACCTCGTGACCTTCTTGGATTAGGTGGCCAATTTAAATATAGCTACGCAGACAGATCAATCTCGGATTATCAAAGACAAAAGGCCTGCTCTTAGCAGTTCAAAGCTAAATATTTTTTATATACGTGTTATATTGTCAAGTGAATCAAACTGGGAGAAAAATAATCACGTACATTTACGGGATTAATTCTAGACGAGAAATGTTAGTAATTCAATCTTAGGAATTACAGAAAGTTTAAGTAAAGTGTTGATTGAGGTAGTTTTCATCGAAATGATTATCCCAGTTGTAATTATTAGGGATTGCATGCCACTGAAACCGCCTTGAAGAAAAATGACTTAGCGACATGAATAAAGATACAAGGAAAAATCCGCGACTTTGTTGGCACTCTTGTGAAAAACCTAAGTGGCAAACAAAAGTGCCAAACAATTTCTTGTAAGTGCTGTCAATTTGAGGGCAAAATGTACACGCTTTTCACCCTTTTATGGGCCAAATTCAAATATTGGTTGGCGGTTTAGCAGTGAAGGTCACTGTATGAAAAGGAAAATATCTGAAAAAGTGATGTTGTACTCATACTGCTTTGATTTCTCAGCTCTGACGCGACCTTAAAGTATAAGTGCCACCAACCAGTAATCTGGTGGCTTTTGTTTCTTTCACACACCGATTTTTCTCTGCAGCTGTCTCTACGCAGGAGACCGTCAATCTTGTTGATTACCAAAACAGATTGTAATATCAGAAAAAACTTCAAGGAAATGATTTATGCCTGGAATTGAAGGGAATGAAATGCAATTCCCCTAGGTCTGTTGTTTCTGCAAGCTTTTTCTTGAACGGATAGACAAGCAAAAAAAAATCCGGCGTTTGCAAACCGCGATTTTTTGGAGTCTGCGAGTTTCGTTGAGAAATGAATAGAGAGAATATAGCAACAGGCAAAGTCCAAGGTTAACCTTTTTAGTTGGACTTTCATCTACAATTAGCCGAAAACTTGACGAACTGTATCCAAATTGAGCTCACTTTACACAGATAACCTTATTGACACAAAGTCATTCAAAAGAACACCGTTTAAAACACTGTGAACATTTTAAAATAACGTTATGTACATATTAATCCATTTTAAATCAGACGTAGGCCATCTTCTCACCATACGTTCACCTTAAAGTTTTTTTCTTTTGTCCGTAGAGAAATTTTTGATGTGAAAGTAGCGATCTTAGAGGTTCTCGTGATAATATTTTACATATTTTCCTTCTTGGTTTTGATGTACGGCACGAGGTCAAATTTTTTGTCTGGGACATAATTGGCAGAGTTAAGTTTCCAGTTTCTTTACCCATTGTTTTTGTACACTTCAGAAGTCATTGATTCGTTCAGAAGTCACGAAGTCTCAGCCAAAATTTATGTTTAGAATGATTGCTTAATGCTTTACTTTATCACCCGAGTCGAAAGTCCGTGTTGTGTCAGTCAGGGAATTGGCATGGTGCATTTCCTTAACCATCACTGTAGTAATTTAAAGATTAAGTTTTTCCAACAATGCAGCCGAAAAACTATGAGAAATAACTTTGCCCCCCATGATCATGAACGCATATCTTCCTAATTACAAGAAAAACAGAAATTCTGCCAGTGTCTCGGTTCACTGGGAACTTTTCCAAGAACCGGCATGAAACTTATGGCAAGTACATAGGTCTGCAGCACGTACAAAGACATTTCGAGAGTTTCTTAAGTGACGATGAAGCTTTCAATTTTGTCCAGACAATATCCATAATTATTGTTGTATACTAAACATGGTGAATCTTGATGTATTGTCTTTTCTAGCCCATGAAAAGATAGTTACAAATAAAAAGCTGTACCTCTGATCCTCTACACAACTTTTTTTTTAAAAAAATGGATTATTTCAATTTGTGTCACTGACATTTCTTCCAGACCTTCTAGTTTTAACTTTTTTTTTAAAAATGGATTATGTCAATTTGTTTCACTGACATTTCTTCCAGACCTTCTAGTTTCAAGTTCAACCGGTTTTCCTATTCGTGTTACCCAGGAACAGATCATCATTCCTTAGATATTTTATTCGAAAAAGACCGTTGCCAGTGAAACAGAATTTATCAGAAATCGGAAATCCCGAAGGGGAAAGGGAGCGAACGAGTTGAGACTTCCACAATGCCTTTAGCTGAAAGCACTTCTCAAAATTTTCGATACTGCGGCCAAGATTCTTCGAGCTTTAGCTATGCTGGTTTCAAGTATTTGAGTAAAGCACAACCTTTTTTTTTAATTTACGAGTTTGGAATTAAATTTTTTAAAATTTCGTGCAAACAACGATTTCAAATATTTTAATGAATTGTTCACTTGTTTTAAATTTCTGCAGCTGCGAGTACAGTGAGACTTTTTCGAACTAAACACCATTTTCCTTAGATTTGCCCCGGTCTTCAGTCATTTACTATATATCGGCTATTTCGAACTTTCGCTATTTTAAACTATCTTCCGTCTCCTCTGAGAATTCGAAATAGTGGAATTTAACTGTAATTAGAAATGATAATGTATTGAATCTGGTACGTGTGTTCATGGTGTGTGCGTGTTCGTTATACCTTAACAGCGTACCCATTCAACGTCAGTTTTTTTCGCTGAGGTCACAGAAAGTTCGTTAGTTAATCCATTTTTGTCTCATTGACTAATTAGTATACATATTATATTACTAACTGACTTAATGAATACAGCTTAATTAAAAATATATGGCAACTTTCGGCCGTGGGCACGTAGACGTCGAATGTCTAGCCGCCCACAGCTAACTCAACCGTAGCTTGAGTATGCCTACGAACTATACAACAATACAATCTAGAGGGGAGTTTTGCGCATTGCGGTTAAAACTTACGTCAAACGCTACTGAGTTACGTAAATGAACCGCCTAACAAGTTCTGAAAGTAGCAACCCTCTTTGCCTCTAGATTTAGCATAGAAACGGCCTGTATTGGTACTTGAGGAAGTAGCTTATACACCTATATTTATCTGAGAAGCCTACGCAATTTTCTAGTTTTAGATTTTCTTTCCCAGCCTGGTTCCATGCAAGACATTTTTGGGGTTTGTCTCTCCTTTCTTAGTTGAATAATCGGCACAACTTTTTCCAGCAACCATGATATTGCAAAGACTCGCGTGGATGGAAAGAGCGACTCCCTTCAACTTTGGCGGTTTGTAAGAAAATTCCGTCCTTTTAATTTATCTCCGGAGATCAAAAGCTTGTCAAAGCAATCATGGTAGAATTAACACAGTAGATGTCCTTGGTATTTGTTCAGTATAATCGTTTGAATTGGCAAGGTACCTCAGAACTATTAGTATATATTACCAAACAGAATTTTTGTATTCGGTGTACTGCGGAACCTTCATTGCGCAGTGTAGTCAAACTTGACCGTGACAGAGAAAAATTGATCTTTTTAAAATCATTTCAAATTCCACGGGGTTACCG
Source organism: Platygyra sinensis (assembly GCA_019787425.1). NCBI lineage: Eukaryota > Metazoa > Cnidaria > Anthozoa > Scleractinia > Merulinidae > Platygyra > Platygyra sinensis. The sequence goes on along the minus strand of JAHPZR010045076.1, from coordinate 10,824 downwards.
TTTGCGCAGCTTGAAAAGAAGGCAAGTATTTAAGAAATACTGCATTAAAATTTAGAAAAATGATTTCAACGCGACAGGTTTGCAATAGCAACACGTCCAACCGAGTGACCGCACTCCACTCTAGGGTTTTCAAAATGACGGAACTTTGACAGAAACTACTTCCTCGTGACCTGAAGGCAGACAACTGATCAACAACCAACTAGTTTGGTCACCTCATTGAATTAACATTCTTTAAATTAATTATTCTACTGGTGTATATGTATTTTAACTAAATCAATAACTTTTTAATTAATGTAGTCTTCTCTAAGGATTTAGCACCCATATGCTTCATCTGTTGCTTTAGCAGAACGAACTGTTTCTTTCTTCGCCGATAAATTACATTTTTATTCGTGGATTCAACTGTAACGCTAACTTTGTGTTTAACAACTTGTTGGCTCCCAAGTTATTGTTGTTCGTTTTCTTTTTGACCTCTCTGATCTTTTCGAGCCTCCGCTTAATTTCATTTGTCCTAAAGCTTGTTGCATACAAGACCAATTTGAGCCTCGTTTAAAATGTGTCTAAGTTACATGTATGTCGCAACTAAGCATAAAACAGGTCTTACTCGGAATTCACGGAGGAATACTGTACTGTAAGAAAAACAGAAATTCTGCCAGTGTCTCAGTTCACTGGGAACTTTTCCAAGAACCGGCATGAAACTTATGGCAAGTACATAGGTCTGCAGCACGTACAAAGACATTTCGAGAGTTTCTTAAGTGACGATGAAGCTTTCAATTTTGTCCAGACAATATCCATAATTATTGTTGTATACTAAACATGGTGAATCTTGATGTATTGTCTTTTCTAGCCCATGAAAAGATAGTTATAAATAAAAAGCTGTACCTCTGATCCTCTACACAACTTTTTTTTTAAAAAATGGATTATTTCAATTTGTGTCACTGACATTTCTTCCAGACCTTCTAGTTTTAACTTTTTTTTAAAAATGGATTATGTCAATTTGTTTCACTGACATTTCTTCCAGACCTTCTAGTTTCAAGTTCAACCGGTTTTCCTATTCGTGTTACCCAGGAACAGATCATCATTCCTTAGATATTTTATTCGAAAAAGACCGTTGCCAGTGAAACAGAATTTATCAGAAATCGGAAATCCCGAAGGGGAAAGGGAGCGAACGAGTTGAGACTTCCACAATGCCTTTAGCTGAAAGCACTTCTCAAAATTTTCGATACTGCGGCCAAGATTCTTCGAGCTTTAGCTATGCTGGTTTCAAGTATTTGAGTAAAGCACAACCTTTTTTTTTAATTTACGAGTTTGGAATTAAATTTTTTAAAATTTCGTGCAAACAACGATTTCAAATATTTTAATGAATTGTTCACTTGTTTTAAATTTCTGCAGCTGCGAGTACAGTGAGACTTTTTCGAACTAAACACCATTTTCCTTAGATTTGCCCCGGTCTTCAGTCATTTACTATATATCGGCTATTTCGAACTTTCGCTATTTTAAACTATCTTCCGTCTCCTCTGAGAATTCGAAATAGTGGAATTTAACTGTAATTAGAAATGATAATGTATTGAATCTGGTACGTGTGTTCATGGTGTGTGCGTGTTCGTTATACCTTAACAGCGTACCCATTCAACGTCAGTTTTTTACGCTGAGGTCACAGAAAGCTCGTTAGTTAATCCATTTTTGTCTCATTGACTAATTAGTATACATATTATATTACTAACTAACTTAATGAATACAGCCGAATTAAAAATATATGGCTAATTTCGACCGTGGGCACGTAGACGTCGAATGTCTAGCCGCCCACAGCTAACTCAACCGTAGCTTGAGTATGCCTACGAACTATACAACAATACAATCTAGAGGGGAGTTTTGCGCATTGCGGTTAAAACTTACGTCAAACGCTACTGAGTTACGTAAATGAACCGCCTAACAAGTTCTGAAAGTAGCAACCCTCTTTGCCTCTAGATTTAGCATAGAAACGGCCTGTATTGGTACTTGAGGAAGTAGCTTATACACCTATATTTACCTGAGAAGCCTACGCAATTTTCTAGTTTTAGATTTTCTTTCCCAGCCTGGTTCCATGCAAGACGTTTTTAGGGTTTGACTCTCCTTTTTTAGTTGAATAATCGGCACAACTTTTTCCAGCAACCATGATATTGCAAAGACTCGCGTGGATGGAAAGAGCGACTCCCTTCAACTTTGGCTGTTTGTAAGAAAATTCCGTCCTTTTAATTTATCTCCGGAGATCAAAAGCTTGTCAAAGCAATCATGGTAGAATTAACACAGTAGATGTCCTTGGTATTTGTTCAGTATAATCGTTTGAATTGGCAAGGTACCTCAGAACTATTAGTATATATTACCAAACAGAATTTTTGTATTCGGTGTACTGCGGAACCTTCATTGCCCGGTATAGTCAAACTTGACCGTGACAGAGAAAAATTGATCAATTTAAAATCATTTCAAATTCCACGGGGTTACCGTTTGCGCAGCTTGAAAACGGAAGGCGGCAAGCATTTAAGAAATACTGCATTAAAAATTTAGAAAAAATGCCGATTTCAATGCGACAGGTTTGCAATAGCAACACGTCCAGTGACCGTACTCCGCTCTCGGGTTTTCAAAATGACGGAACTTTGACAGAAACTACTTCCTCGTGACCTGAAGGCAGACAACTGATCAACAACCAACTTGTTTGGTCACCTCATTGAATCAACATTCTTTAAATTAATTATTCTACTGGTGTATATGTATTTTAACTAAATCAATAACTTTTTAATTAATGTAGTCTTCTCTAAGGATTTAGCACCCATATGCTTCATCTGTTGCTTTAGCAGAACTGTTTCTTTCTTCGCCGATAAACTACATTTTTATTCGTGGATTCAACTGTAACGCTAACTTTGTGTTTAACAACTTGTTGGCTCCCAAGTTATTGTTGTTCGTTTTCTTTTTGACCTCTCTGATCTTTTCGAGCCGGGCTCCGCTTAATTTCATTTGTCCTAAAGCTTGTTTCATACAAGACCGATTTGAGCCTCGTTTAAAATGTGCCTAAGTTACATGTATGTCGCAACTGAGCATAAAACAGGCCTTACTCGGAAGTCACTGAGGAATACTGTACGCGACACGAACATATATTATATGGCTTGCATAAGTTCCCCAGCTCAAACGAAGAAAAACGACTATGTTGTTTTTGTTTTGTTTTTGTCTTTCGAAGCACTAGCTTATACGTATCTACAATTCGTATTTGATTTGCTTCTATACTTTACCAAGTAAAACCAGCGACACAAATTCCACTGTAGGTAGGTCCCTCTCTACGGGATCTGTGATATAATCGTGGCGACACATTGTAAGTTTGCGACTCTGACAATTTCTCAGTTGGAGTTGCGTTGCCTCGCAGTTATGAATGAATACTGATCGAGAATAAACGCCCGGCCACAATTTAAAGAAAAGTGTAAGCAACAAAGGAAGTTGTTTCTGATGTTTGGCCGCCTTGCTTCGTTGACCACACAGTTATGCCGGAATGAATACTGATCATGAGAAAAAACCTGCATGGACACAACTTAAAGAAATGGGTTAGCTGCAAAGGAAGTTATTTCTGATAACCGTGGCTTTTTGAACACATTAGCACTGACGCCTACATTAGGGAGTTTACGAAAACCCTGACGGCAACGGCAATGGGAACTCTTGATAGAAGTTCTATGAGAAGGACAATAGCTGTACTTGCGGTTATGATTCTTGGTACATTTCTTTACCGTCCTCTACAAAGGACAAACCTAAGTTTTGTGTCAGTTTTAATCACGGTGACAAACAAAGTAAATGACTTTATTTAGAGTACCGCGAGATTGGTTGAAGGTAAAAATATTAATTCATTTTTTATTCGACGTTGTCCTTGGCATTGTCGGTCGTGCAGACCACAGCCTCTCGTAAGATGGATAGCTTTTCAAAAGAACCGGCTAAGGACCGTCTCGAAACCTTCAGTAACACTAATAAAGGCGCCAAATCACTGAGTGTTTACTTCAGTGTTTCAATTTATGCATGTGCACGATCAGTCAGGATAAGAAATTGTTGCCTTGTTGTCTCAAAACAGTTGAGTACAATAGTCGTTTTTGGCGACAAATTCCTCATGAACAATAAAACAAAAAATTAAGATTGCTGGGACTCACAGACCGTCAGTCATTTTTTAAGTGTGTAGCTGTCGATTATTGCAAGATCGAAATTTACAATGGAAATGGCCTAGATACTTAATGAGTTTTATTGTAGGGAACCAAGGGGTCATCTGCAGCGTTATATTTTCTACAAGGCGAAAGTCACGACGGATTACACCGGTGAGGCGTGAATTTCATTTTCATAAAGGCATAAAGCGCTCCCATTTGTCAGATAGAGCTCTAAATGTTACATTAGCAGTTGATAGTTGATCTAGTCAAGATCATCCAGAATCATGAATTAAAGTCTGAGTTAATTTTTGTCACCCTATGGTTGAGAAAAAAAGCTAAACATTCTGGAGAAAATACGGGTGCTAATTACTGTGACCTCGAAGAATAGAGGAGGGGGTGATAACAAAGTCCGATCGTACAAAAAGGCATTCTTTACATTGTGCGCATTTTCGATGGCCACTACAGATAGCAGTTTTGAATAGATTTCAAAAATGAAAACCTTATATGTCTAAAAACAAACTGATGTCCACCGCTGTCGCCTCTAGAGTTTCACTTTTCTTCTCGAGCGAGACAAATCACGTATTTGTCAACGTGTATACCCTCGGACATGCTACCGGAGACACGTGCTCGGTGACCGGAAGCTGCGGTTGTTGCCAGGTCAGTACACAAACACATACGGACATATCTTCAATCAAGGGTACGGGTGCCGTCACATAGATTATCTGGGAATCCATTTGTTTCATAGACCCACGTCGCTTATTATTTACCATCGACAACTATATTAAAGTGCAAGTTTTGATCAGATGACATTCGGCCTCCATAAAAACTTTACACAATAGTTGTTCTTGACTCAGACAAAGTGTTGAGCAGTATAATCCACACAAGGGTGGTCTCTGAAGTTCACATAAGAGGCTTCCTCCGGTACCATTTCCGATCCAAAGCGATCTTATTTACAAAACGTTAAACCTCTGCCATGTTTGCATAACTGTCTGCGGCTCGAAATAGAACTGGTCATTGTGGTCTATTTAGTCTTATGCTGGAGCACGTAACACGAAAACCCTGGGAAGAGATGAGGGGAGGGGTGGGTTGTGGGGAGGCGGCGCTGCTACCGCTATAGAGGAATATACAGCACTAAAGCGATCGTTTTTGAGCCATTAAGGCTTGTATAGAATGAGATTAGTTTGGTCTGAAAGAGGTTGTGGTGTGCGCATTCTTGTCAGCTGCACTGAAATACTTTTATCGTCGTTATCATAGTTTCGCTCGCTGGGAGGTAAGAGGTAATTAACATCTCTAAATTGATTTCTTTCTCAATGTTTATGCAAACCGGAGAATTAACTGGCGAGGGTTTGTTCTGAAACAGGATATCGAGTTTTGTTTCAGATCTACAGCAATAGGACCTAGGTAAAAATTTGAATATCACACATTCTGGTATGAAATACATAAAGGTTTCCAGAGCCCCACACCCCCGCCCAAATGCTCTTAGAATAACCCCCTCCGGATACGAACAATCTGAACGACATACAACTACATTCAGAAATACTCTCGTATCACTGGACAGATAAGGTATATTTTTATTGCGAAATTGAACGAGCGATACATTAGGGTGAGGGGTATGTTTGCAGAATTTCTTTTCTAAGTTATACTATCCTTAGCACTGAGGGTATGCTAAGGTGTTTTTCTTTCCATCGTGATAAAATGTTTCCATTTATTTCTAAAATTGTCTTAAAACGCTCGTGGAAAAGTTCCAAAATTTTACTTCAGTTATCTGGGTCACGTTCAGATGGAAAAACTGCGTGCTTTGTTGTCTTAAGTATTTTTGGAACTGAATCGTGCCGACAATTTTGAGTTCACCTGTACGTGACTAACTTGGAACAGTTGGAATCTACAGCACGAAGACTATTTTGTTTTTAATTTTCTTTGCCACGAAAGCTTCTGCGTTTTGCAGCTAGTAGGCACGTGCAAATGTTTGTTGGACCTAAACGAACACGTTTGACTTCGACAAAAACAAATCTGTAGAGAATCATTCTCACGCTGAAACAATCGAGCGTTTGAGTGGAACGAACTTTGTGAGCAAAGGGTTGAATGGGATTTTACTGATTGCTAAGAATCGAGAAATGAAAGCCGGTACGCAAAATCTACTCAGTTACAGCTTGGAAATCCTGGGGCTGAAAGTTTATTTTATGGCTAAGCAATTGCCGAAGATTTGACGTCTCATACCTGACATTCCAGCAGCTTACAGAGACACCCCAAGCAAACGGGATGTGGCTTTTACGGACAGTCTTGCATGGAGTTTGGACAGAACGAGTTAAAATTGGTCTCTGATTGTAACTCATCACTTTATTTTCAGGTAAACCAAAGCCGAGTATACAGGCCCTCGCTAGTGGAAAAGCCAGTGAAAAGCTCACAATTCAGACGAGAACCCATTACAGTGTATATGGGCAAGACTGCCATCAATCGTGAAGCGGCCATCGAAGTGCCATCGAAGGTTCTTCCTGTTTTGAAAAGTTGTCATTTCGTTGCTGTTTTGGGACACCCTACAGCTGCAAACCAATTTGCATATGTCTCACACGCTTGGAAACGGTACTTAACTTAAAGTTTTTCAGTAACGAATCAAAAGAGAATTTGAACACTGGTCGACACCCCACGTGGGCAATGCCTGAAAAGAAGTGAAGAGCCTTTTGTACATAAATTCCGTGAGTCATTGTTTATTTCAAAGTTGAAAGGGAGAATGTAAAAACTTGCAATGGCTCACAGACCAGGTATTCTAATGTTAATTTAATTTACCTCTAGATTTGATCGCCAGACCGAAGGTGGACTGAGAACTTTTACCACCACGACAAGTAATTAAAGCGTGTAACAATTTTATCCTCACGGTATTTTAAAATGAAAAAGGGTCTCGGTCAATTGTTTCGAATATGCAATGAGGAATTAATTTTCTAGTAGTCAACAGCGGGCTCTTCAATCTTGTTTTATGATGATATTAATGAGTTTAGATTTCGGCTATTATACAGTTATATTTTCTATTCAATTTTAATTCTGCCATCGAAATTGTAACATGAGTATTATTTAGGGCCACAAGTTCATTAGCTTTGAATATTTAGTGTAAACCCTCTTTAAAATATAATTAGTCTTTCCTTTCCTTTACTTTGAAGATCGTAATAAACGCTTAATATAGAATGTAACACAGCAAACAGCCCTGAGAGCTTACCAAGCAGACTTATTGACAACATTTTTCCACAAAAGTGAGTTAAACAGTTTTGACTTGTAGCCGACTACAATACACGCATGGATTGGTGAGCGTGTTCCAGATGTGATTGTAAATGTTTTATTTGCGTATATAGACATTATACCCGGGGGAGCTCGCACTTTTATTTTTATTAGATTTATTTTGTGCTATTTCTTACAAACAGTCTATAAATGAATAGTACATAATATTACCAACAAGAACACAGAAGCAAAACAATTACTCAAATAAATATTAAATGGGCGCAGTCAGAAAGTAGTTAGGCTTTGGGGTTGGTCACTGCCACTTTATCATGATATAACTAAAAACAGTGCAAAGTGTATTATAGAAATTACTTATTAAAAAGAAACCAGCCAATCAGCGAGATCTTTATGCTATATTGACCATGTACTCACTGGACACGCCACCCTCATAAGCGTAAGATGACCGCTTATATGCATATGCTGACTCATATCGCAGCCGTCCAAGCGTGTTCATCCTGAAAAATTCCACTGCGAGACACAAGGCAGGAGGTATTTGCGATATTTGACGATCAGCTAATTTTACGTTTGTCTCGTTTATACCGAGAATTGAAGCAATCGTCTTTATCGTTTATTTGCAAGTGTCAAGGGATGTGTTGTTTTAGAATTGGAACTCTTGGGGTAGGAAAACCATTTTAAGGCACCCCCATAAAACAGGATGTGATCCCTCTTTCCGACGAGCACTCTAATGTAGGGTCTGCCGGATTATGCCGGCATAATTTTGAGCAAAATACTATATAAAACTTACTATATCTGGATCATCAGGCATAATGCTGGCATAATACTAATATTTTTGGAGCATAATACCTTTGTGTCTGAAAAGTGTGAAAGGTGTATGCAAATTTTGCCAGCAACTCGCTCTAGAATGTACAAAGTTGATGAAAGTGAGAATATTTTTGGAACATGATACCTTAGACTCGTGCCCAGTGCATTTTCCAGGCTTCCGAGCCTGTCTATAGTCCGTGGATTTGCATTATTGGCACTTGCTCATGAAAAGTTTAACTGAATAATTATTGTCTAGCATATCTTCCAAAATTGAAAGACTGGGAATATTTATTAAAAGGCATGTGCCTATGGGGGTTGGGGTGAAAGTGGCATTTTAGTCTGGCATAATTTGAGCATAATACCTCCAGCCGAGCATAATTTTGAGCATAATACCTTGGTTTCATGGGTGACGCCCAAAAGCATAAAACTCTATTTTTCGAGCATAATCTGGCAGACCCTACTCAAGTGGGAGGTCCCCCCGGGAATTATGGTCTTGAAGGCTTTAAATTAGCAGCGGCAGGAGCCTCAAGCCTGCATTAAGCGACTGACAATCGTGATATCAGAGTTGTAGTCACAACCCAGCCAGTACAGTCAAAACAAACAAGTTGCACGAACTACCTTCAATTTTACGTTTGAAATAGACAAAAGGCTAAGCATATAGTTGTAAGCCGGGAACCGGTTAGCATCTAAGCTTATCTGAGCTAACGATTCGTCGTATGCAGCAAATGTAACTGAAATATTGCTAATGCATGGTCTAACAGACAATTGCGATGACAACTAGTTCATGCCCCTTTTTTCATGCTCATTTTCTTACCTCGTAAGCCTCAAATCTTAACTTTGACGATGGTTCTGGCCTTTTGTCAGCTGTTTCCTTGCAGACCTGGCAACACTCAAAAGAGAGACTGCTTAAAAACGCGTACCACTGCACGTTTGGTCTGTATCCTGCAGGGATATTTATATTACTATTTATAGACTGCGTAGAAGTGAATTGAATTTGAAGTGACCGAGAACCAATTAAATTAAGGAACTCTTTGCATAGGAACAAGATTTTTTTCCGCCGTTCAATAAACTCTGCACACAGCAAAGAAGGTTTCGCGAGTTGCACTTAATCAAGTCAATGGGAATTGGCTTCAGAGTTATTTTTTTTATTCGCAGCGACAGGCAGGAAACTAATGAAGTAGAACCGGGAGTTGAACAATTGACTTATTCTGGCATTGTTTGTAATATTACCGCAAGAAAACAACTTCTCGGAAAAGAACTTCAGACGAATTGGCCAAACCTGTAATAAAACTTTCACATACTAGTTTAATGAAGTTTAATGGCTGTTTCCCTTCCACTGCATCACGTTAAATTCAGTATAATTAGTAAATAGGAACAAGTATTCCTAGAGGCTGGAACCATTTTTTTAAATTTATGTATCATATTACCATTACACAGTAAGTTCGTATCTGATTAACCTTGATCCAACAAGTGCGTGGGTTTCGAGTAGCTCCGACATCGACAACGCGTAGAGAAATTAAATATGTCACCGAACCATTTCATCCGGAGTAGATTCCAGAAACCAGCAGCGAATTTAAACAGGAACTTAGACGAAATGAAAAGATCATGTATACATTTTGGAAACTTGCATCAGTGACTGACTGCATAAGAAAACCTTGGACTCCTGCATCATCTACTTGGAAAAATTTTCATGTTTTGAAATCAGTTTATTTATAGCCGAGAAATTTCTCCCGTTGAGAGAATTGACACTTCTCACAACATTGTAAAGAGGTTTATTCAAATGCCCCAGAAAAATTCTGCCTTGATCCCACGCAGTACGGTTAGTCCAGTCGTTTTTGAGTGGTCTGTAAATTGATAAACAGTTAAACATGCTAATTAACGGATTCGGATGTTATAGATCGAAACTTTTGCTCTATGCACTTGACTTGCTAAGTACAATTACTCAAGTCAGTCACGTTGGAGCAATACGAAATAACTTGCGAACAGACGGGAGACAGACGGGAGATTTTATAACCCTCATCTTTCTCCCCGAAAAGGGGAGATCGAAGTAGGGTTTACATAAGGAAAGTAGATCTCAATTCTTTTTCATACAATTTGCTCTCTGAAGTATCTATCCATGGAATATAAACTAACTCTTCTTTTTATCTCATTTGCTGTTTTTTTTTTCTAGTAAATTTACTTGGCACTTTAAAGCGTGAGTCGCAAGAAAAGAGCAGACAACTCAGTCGATCAATTCCATCTACCTGTGCCTAGTGATGCTCACTCAACCTCGTTCCCAGGGTCTCTCATCTAACCGCCCCAGAGACCCTGGGAACGAGGTTGATGCTCACGGCTTTGAATGGCTTCTTTCCGTAGTAGCAGTTTGCGATAAGAGCAGGCCGCGTGAAGATGATTGCTTATTTAGAGGCTTTACGACACCGAATGACTCAGTGAACAATAAGGGTGTAGGAAACAACTGATTTCGTTATGCAGGGAAAACCATACTTGGATACGCAGTGAATGCCAGTCGCAGAGGGATCAGCAGACAGGCAGCCGATGATCAGCTTTTGTGGTTTAATAGGTCCGCAAGGCGTACATTTTTTATACATTGTATAGTTATAGGTATTTTTAACCAGGTGTTTATAACCTAACAATGTTATATCAACGT
>JAHPZR010045072.1:27500-31485 GCA_019787425.1 Platygyra sinensis | reverse complement strand
ATAATAAAGATCTTTATTGACATAAGAAGAATAATAAAGAAACACGTCCAGAGACAAAACGTCTGGACTTACAATTTCATACATATATCAATCCATCATGTATATACAAGACTAAGTAGCTACACAAATTCAAAAAGACATCTATTAAAAAAGCAACGTTTAAAACGTTCGGTTCTAACTGGAGGCAGGATGTAATTATGTCCTCTTTTCCTGAGGCTCCTAGCTCTCTGAACTGGTAACACCCTATGATAACACCCTATGACGAAGTAAGTATTTTCAGCAGAGTCCGAAAAGCCATTTCCTAGGTTTAAATAACAACCCTGGAAACCACTTGCGCGGAGTACCCTGAATAAACATGAGATTGGGACTAGGTTTACAGCAGAGGAAACTGTTCTGGATTCCTGAAGAACCCACAGGGAGCATTTTAGTCCCGGGTGGATGTACATAACTGACAAAGCCTCCATTTGGCGCAAAAATACGGTAGGATATTTGTCCGCGGACATAATCTGTTCCGAGAAGCGCCAGTTTTCCGAGAGCGTAGCTCGAAGAAAACTGTGAGCTTCGAGGAACAGATAATGCTCAAGGACAGATATTCTCAACTCCTGTTTCTACACATTTTAACCAACCTGGCCACTCCATTGACCATCTTCTTTTAACTGCCTTGGAACTCATTCACAGCAAGCGTGACTCCGTACGAAAAGCACGTGAGGCACATCTTATAAACAAGGCAATGACACATCGGGCAATTATATTGAACTTGTTTTAATTTCATTGTTGTTTTATTTCTTTTCCTCTCTTCGCCGTGGGGATCTGTCTACCGTTTTTTGCAAAGACAAACATCCTAGCATATTATCGCCCCAAATGGAGGCTATTGTGTTTATTATCCTTCAAATCTTTTTCGCGACGCGCGCAGTTTTGATCATTGGGGAATATCTAAACATTATAACCCACCCATTAATTTTTGATTGATTTTATTGACTATTTTACGTCACGTGGCATAAATCTCTGGACAGGTATCACTCAATAACCCCCGCCCGAGTCGATATTTGTCGTCCGATTGTTTCCGTCGAAGAGAAACATAGTCAGCACAAGAATTTCAACTTTTCTTTTCTCTTATTTAATATGGAAGGAAACCAAACTAGTGTTACTGAGTCTAGCGATGATGACATTAAAAAGCTGATGGCGAGTGCTGTTCAGGAAAGTACAAAACAGTCACCAAAATACACTGTCATTAGGGAGCTTAAGCACACGCGTTTTTGAGACGCGGACGGTAACCGGAAGTGAGCTGTTTTCACTTTTAACTTGCCCTGACACAACCACATTCTCATTGCTAAGTATTTTTTCTCCGTTAGAGATGAGTAGTACAAAAATCTGGGAGACAATGCTTTCCTAGCACGCGAAATATTCTCTTCCGGTTGCCGTCCGCGTCTCAGAAAAGCGCGTGCTTAAGCTCCCTATTATCTGTTCGGAGACGCTCTCGGAAAACTGTGAGCTACGAGGAACAGATAATGTCCAAGGACAAATATCGGAGCTTATTATCCAACTGCACTTCGTAGAGTACAAATAACGCTTAAGACGAGTACAAATATCACGCGGTATTTGTACTCCTGAGGACCGGTTAAACAGGTTTCCTGCCGTTGACCAATCAGCTAGCTGGATTTCCCGCGCTAATTCCGTTCACTTTCTATCACGCATTCCCTGTAAATAAATATCCACGAAATTCCCTCGCACAAACATACCAATTTGCCGTGTTGGATAATAAATCTCTTATTAGACGTTTTGTTGTGTAGTATCGCTGAGAATTTTTACTCGTTGTTTGTATTTTGACTCGCCCTACGGGCTCGCCAAAATACGGCACAACTCGTAAAAATACTCAGCGATACTACACAACAAAACGTCTAATAAGATATATTTATTTTCGCCACAACTGGTGGCTATCGTGTTTATTATCCTTCAAATCTTTTTTGCAACGTGCGCAGCTTTGAAAATTGGGGAATATTTAACAACTATTCACCGAAGTGGAGGTGGCTAGCGGTGGATATTTAACGAGCCGCGAAGCGGCGAGATAAATATCCAACGCTAGCCACCGACACTGAGGTGAATAATTGTTTTAGTATATACTAAAACAGTGAGATGATACAAAACACAAAAAAATTAATTTGGATGATTTCTTCACTTGTCACGGATGCAAACCAGAACGCCGAGTTGCTCGGAGGTAAATAGCACAGGATATTCGGAGTTTGACGAACTAATCAGAGCGCGCGTTCAACGCTGTCCACTGTTTTGGTATATATATGTTATTGGCCGGCTGGGAGGTCCGTATAGGGAAAAACTGTGACCGAGGTCACAGTTTTTCCCTATACGGATCGACCCAAAGCCGGTCAATAACGTGTTTATCTTTTTTTTTACGCAACTTTGTCATTGAATTGGCTTACGCGCCGTTTACAAACCATTCGCAAAAAATCTAACGAACGAACAAGCGAGAAAGTCAGATGCTAGACAAAGAAAGATGTATTAAAGAACAGACTTATTTCGAACTACTTTATGTTAGTTGCATTAATGTCACCAGTTAAGTTCTCTTAAAGTGTTTTCTCGGTGTGAAATTTGAGTGGCATTTAGCCAGGAAATTCGTCAAGTGTACTCCACAGAAATTCTCTCAAACACAGCAACGACCAGAGAGGTAAACTCGACCGAAATTGATTCAGTTTGCCTTAAAATTGTACAGAGAGAGAGACAACACAGAATATTAAGTGCCTGCATTATAGCGCCGAGCTGCAAACAGCCAAACAAACTCTCACAACTTCAAAAATCTTAATTGAATTTACTTACGGTGACTTTTCTTGCCTTCTAAAGGTAGAAATAAATAGAAATAAATGTGCGTCCATTGATCGTCGATGGAAGTGTAAAAAGGGCGAAGGATTGACGATAACCGTACCCTGGGTGCCAGATGTTTTTCTTGCGCGGTTTCCGGTGTCAGTCATGTCTCTATTGTGACCCGCGCGTGCAGTGCCAACGGCCTTCGGCCGCCATTTCCATCCGCCGCGCGAGAAAAACCTCTGGTACCCAGGGTACGATAACCGCTAATTCGTTCAAGAAAATAGACAGGGGCGGATCTAGGGGGAGGGTGGCAGGAGGTGCGAAACCCCCCCCCCCCCCCCCGAGATGAAGAATTCTTCTTCGTAATCGCTTTAAAATTTGTTTACCTCATGCTCATCAGTCAGTGACGTCATTCCTTAGGGGTGCACCCCCTCCTAAGAAAAATCCTGGATCCGCCCCTGAACTCTACGGATTCTATAAAGGGAATCGGGGTCAATATTCGGTTTCTAAACAGCCGAGGCACACGCAAGGGCCATCACAGCTTAAGTCTATAAGGCACGACATAACAAAGACAGGCACAGTTAGCCTGCGAACAGGCTCCCAGCGAGGTCGGAAAACAAATTCGGCGAGCGAGTGGGAGTCGGAGCGTCGTGACTCCGCGAGCGAATTAAGCGAGTGGGACGCGGGGGAGCCTGTAGACATTGTTTTCAATGTACCGTTCCGCCCCTTGGTGATTAGCCTGTTACATATCTGTCAGGGAGGTAATTAAGTATGTCAAAATTAATGGGTTTCCCCGCGCTGATGAACCGGCTTTTTATAACAATCTACCGTAATAGATAGTAAATAAAGTAGACAGGCCAAACACGACTCCTACGAGAAAATGAGAAAACTAGAGCCGTTAGATCATGGTCATCATGCTGGGCGGCAAGTTTTAAGAGGTTTACAATCAGAACTAAGCCGAACAATGGCATATACAACACGCAACACGGTCGACCAGACTGAGTTAAGGCACTAGAACAATCAAAGGAGAAATAAACCTATACATCGAGCTCCAGGAACATAAGCTCGATCAGATAGCTGCAAGAAACATAAGAATTTCTCTAGACAAGCCTATAGCTTTCTCGAAGTAAAGCTACGAAGGAAAACGTAGGAGGGCAAATATGACACC
>JAHPZR010045072.1:12500-20000 GCA_019787425.1 Platygyra sinensis | reverse complement strand
ACCTTCCAGTCAGTAAGAAACAAGAAAGCAACTCCCAGTCCAGCTGTCCATGCTCCTGCTGTTGGAATCCTATAAATTGCAGTAAACAGTAGTAAACCAATGTGGTTGAGCATATGCGTAAACTAAACTGCACAGCAACCAATGTGAATCCCAAACAATGCAGCATTTCGTTTGAGTGCGCCGTGCTCAATTCTCTTTTTGCCAAAGATTTGTAATCAACATTACTTTTCTTCGCCAAAGCAGCAGATCTATATATCTTAATTTGAAGAATATTTGAATTGGGTGTTCTAACACCTGAACGCCCCTTACTTTACTACCGTACTGTTTACGAAAAATTTACTAATCGGGGTGTGTAGAAGAAATAAGGAGCTTCCAAAAATACAAGGTTTTAAATTTGAACAAAAAGTGAAAACTAATATATATTTAAGAAATGCAGATACTAAGACGTAGTTGGGTGACTTAGATGTAGATGAGTGTGGGTAACTAAGTGAGTGAGTGAGTTAATGTGATAACTGAAGTAATATAATTATTACGGGCAAGCAAAAGTGAACCCACAAACTAATCTTGACGTCGGTGGTCAGCGGCACTTTCTTAAAGGTACATCGCTAGAGCCGACTTGAAGCAAAATGTGGGCACATTCTTTAGCATTCCTTTGTTCTTCCAACTGAAATGAATGGTATGTGAGGAGGCAGCAGAGCTAAGGCCCTGGTGTTGAGTTCAATGTCCAGTGGCATGGGTCATGTGAATTTTCCCATGAATAGCAAACGCAATTTTCTGAAGCACATGTCACGTCCAGCGTTTACTTGTACAAGCAACGACGAACTGTTCGTCAACACCAGGGAAAGGCTAAACTGCAAATTTTCGGTAAAATATAAAGTGATTTGCAAAGTTTATGATCCACAAAATTAAGCGCTTTAACTTTGAATTTTCAAAATCCCTTCAGTATCCTTGAGAAAAAATTTTTTACCCTGTAACTACTCGCTTGCATGAATGTCACTGGATGAATTAATTACGCAGACAACTGGAATTTCGCGAAAGTTTACTGCTCTTTTTCTATCCTTGACGTATCAGATAAAATTGCTAAAACTCTCAGTACACAATTTAAGCTTTCTAAGGAACTTTGAATTTGCGAAATGCGTTCAGTATTCACAGAGTTACAATTTTTTCTTCTTGAACCACTCGCTCACCTACATGTCAGTGAGGGAATTAAATTACGTAGACAATAGCCCTATTCACAGGTAATTTTTCTCATCTGCATTACAATGTAATCCAACATGGATGAGAGGCAATTTCGGGATAAAACTACGAAATAGCCCAAAATTGCCTCACATACATGCTAGATTTCATTGTAATGCAAATGAGCAGAGTTAACCGTGAAAAGGTGCTACTGAATTTCGCGAAAATTAATGGCTCTATTTCTATGTCTATTGGTTGCCATCGGGAATACTGGCTTAATCTTATTAAGTTTCACAATCTAAGCTTCCTGTTGTTAAGGAACTTTGAATTTTAGAAAATACGTTCAGTAAGGCCTGAAAATTTTTTCTTTACTCTTTAACTACATAGCTTGCGTGATGGTCACCAAGTGAATAGACAACTGGAATTTCGCGAAAGTTAACTTCTCTTTTTCTATCACCAACATCCATCAAGAAGTAGTTTAGTTTTTGACAGTTTGTGTTTCATCATTGTTGAACCTTGTATTTTATTTATTTTTATTATTTTTTGTACACATGTTCCTGTTATTTACTGTTCATGAACACTTGTACTGTTTTGACTGTTTGACGTTTGTTTTGTAATTCATTTATTTTCAACAAAATTTTCATTCCATTTAGAGTACGTCTTCGTTGCGTCTACGTCATTGGGCGTTCAGTTAAGTTTGGGTTCTTGTCCTCCGTCCAAAAGTTTTCCGGCGGTTTTCCTATCTCCCTCTAAAACCTACATAAATTTTTTTTCAAATTCTATTCATTAGCCACTGACGAAGAACTACTTTCTGGATGTTCTACCTCTAAAATACAAAAATAATTATTTCTTTATTTCAATTTCAACCTGGTTTCCTATGTTGACAGTAGTCCTAACATCAAAATCAACAACAACAATAATGATAACAATATCAATAAAACAACAAAAATACAACAACAATAATAATATTAACGACAACAACAACTGATTATAAATAAATCAACAGCAGGAACCCACAGCCCTGCGCTTCTCCCTCACTTCTCCCATGCTATCCTCAATAACATCTGTTACATCTCGCAACAGATGACTGCCTGCACTTCCTAATCATTGGTTACTGGTAGTATATATATTGTAAAGTACTGTTAGTGACTTAGTGTAATTCGTCCTGAAAAAGTAATGTCAGCAATTATGGGTTTTGCAAATAAAGAGACACCTGGGATTTAGGGTCAAGGTGTTAATCATTGTAAGTATCACCCAACTAGTGGACTAATGTAAATCCTGCATTTGATTGGCTATGCTACTAAGGGACTAATAGTAATAGTCATCGAGTAGCGAAATTCGCCGGTTTTTCTTTGTTTTTTCCCCAAATAATATTTCTTCAACTTGCATTTGCTAAACTTTATTATTGCCTTTTCTGTCCAACTAGTTGGGTGATACTAAAACAATTAGACCCTTCGCCCTCAAGGGCCACGGATCAATAGCCCATTCGGCTTTGCCTCATGGGCTATTGACCCGTAGCCCTTTGGGCTACGGTCTAATTGTTAACTTAGTCACTGATCATGCAGGTACCAGCATTAGCAGTGACATCACGGAATCTCTTACTATGGGATATTGGTGTGACCTTGTCATCTACAATCTTCGTTGGCAGTTCTAAACACTGTATATTCACTTTTGAAATCTATCATAATTTGTCATCTTTATATGTAATATATCAAACACGAGTGACAAGTGTTTCGATCAGGATATCCAAACACCAAGAGGAGACTTGAAATATGACGCACAGCGAGTATATTTTGACGCAAATGCGAGGTGTTTGGATAGCTGATGAAAACACTGTCTCGAGTGTTTGTTGATATATCTTCTCAATCAAAAAACAAACTAAGGAGTAAACGGAGAAGGTAAAATTCAACAAAATCTATGCTTATAAGAGCGGGTATCTAAACCTACCATCACGTTTGTGATTTTCTTTGTTTTCTGCTGTGATGAATTATTAATGAGTTTATGAAGTTTTATTTCAAACTCTCTTGATCCTGAATTTCCCAAATAATACGTCATTCTTGATTGTTCACCTCAATAACTCATAATAACTGACTCTCTTTGTACCATTCCAACGACACCGTGCTAAAGGAGGGGATTGAGCTCACGCTAACTGGTAACTCTAGCTGGAAACCTTCAATCAAATACTTAACCAACTTAAAAGTGGACCTCCCATGACTTTGGTGTGATGAAAGTACAGTCAACTCTCTCTAAGAGGGACACTCAGGAATGACCTGAACTGTGGTGTCCAGAGAGATGTGTCCAGCCATTAGAGAGTGACAGATGAGGTTAATGCGACAACAGTAATAATGGCCTCTTGAAACAGAACATTGGTCACGTGGACTTGCTTTGTCAAGACAGGCCTTGTGTACAAGGAGGGAAGAGGGGAGTGGAAACCTGCACAATAATGGCACATTTCTCCAAAACCCAGAAACATCCCACACCAATACGTTCAGATTGGCTAAATCATTCAAAATAAATAAACAGCATTCTTATTGGGTCTTCAGAGATTCCTTATGAACTCTTTAGGGCATATTTAACTTTGAAAAGCAAAAAAGAACTCTCGTTACTCACAGTGCTCAATGTGTATATAATATCAACAAGGTATCACATTATATTTAACATACAAAATTTGCATAGACTTTTGGGTTGTGTTTTTTTTTTGCAGACAAGTTCTGAGAATTTGCAGCCTAAAAGTGCCTAACGAAATGAAATTTTTGCCTACTTTTTATCTCTAAAATATTGAAGTCCTATGATCCTCTGATTCATAACTTTCAAGTTTGGGCTGTGAAACAAGCCCATACAAATTTTCTCTTGCTTTGAAGTTCGCCAATTCGAAGCAAAAAATGTATGACATTCGTGCGTGGTTAAATATGCAAATTAGTTAATCAGTTGTACCTCACAAGGTGTTTAAAATCCTTCTAGCCATCATGACAGCTGAGAGGTACCAGCGAAGGAGTGGGAAGTTTTTCGTATCCAGATGAGAGCCTGTTTTAGTGAGCTGCAAACACCACTTACATGGAAGGCACTGCCTAAGTTACATTTCCACGAGTATGAGCCAGAAGAAGACCACATTGTTAGTGATTTGTTCGGATACACTGGCTCAACTGCATCCACGTTATAACAACAACAACACATAACTATAACAATAACAATAATAATAATATAACCCAAGGTTGAGGTTCCAGAAGAAATAAGTGGGGGTGTCCCACAGATAGTATAGGAACAAAGACAAGAACAAAGATCAAGGCTGTGCTCTAAGAAGAATTCTAGGGAGCCCTTCAGGCACCAAACCTTACAGGTTAGGGTGCCCAGAAGTCACAACCATGCCTGTTGGTCAAGGTTTTTATAGTATGCCAAAGCTAAGAGATTTTGTCCACAACAAAAACAAGACACTGGTTAGAATTGCTTCGCATTATTTTCTGAACAACTATTGAATACTCTCACAGGATTCCAACTTCAACTTTTGTCGAAATTATTCTATGAGAGTTGACACCAGAGTCAGAGTGCAAATTTTGTCAAAATATCCAGATTTATTATTATTGTTATTGTTCTATTGTTCTTGAGGACAAATAAACCAATCAGAATGGACTTTCTGAGCATATTTTAGACGACTTTAGGGGTCCTAGAAAGACGGTTTTTCTTCTTAAAATCGTGCGCTCAAAAAGTGCAGGTAATCATGGTGCGTTTCAGGCCAAATCTTAAACTTCCAAGGTCTTGTTTTCATTCCTAACACAGAGAAATTAATGCTTTGGGTTTTAAAGTGCCCTGTGATCAAAAAAATCACAGAGATTCTGAAAGTGTGTCCGCTTAACTCTTGACTGGCAAAATTCTGACCATTCATTTTTATCCAAAGGCTGTTTACTTTGAGTGTAAGTTTGGATTTCACGATCCGCCATTACTCACGTTCAAACCTGACCGATTTGACCTCGGAGGGTTGGATCCGGAAAAAGTGATGTCAAAGGCTCACCAGCTTAAGTAATGATCCGTGCAAGAACTAGGCAAAAGAATAGGCCGTGGCAATAGCGGCAGTTATTATTTCGGCGCTGATTACTCGAATCAAATTAAATTCAACGTATGTGATTGGTCCACATGCAAAAAGCACAAAATTTGAATTTCAAATCAAAAGTAGATACACTGGAATCCGTTCGAATATCTTTTTATTTTGGATTTGAATTCTTTGCATTTGTAAATTTAACATATCTTAAACTTTTAAAATTTCTATGCGCCAAAAGGCTAACTTTTGATTGGCGCATAGAACAATGCTAAAATTTTACCGGGAGATAGATTTTAGAGAGATGAGGCACATATCAAAAAAAATTTTTGTTGATGTCACTTTTTTATTGCTTTTTTCTACGATTTTTCGATATCAGCCAATCAGATGCATCGATTTAATTGAATTTAAAAATTATTTTTTCTCACCTTTTAATCGATTTTGCCGGTTGCCTGCCTAGTTTTTACGCGGATCATTACTTAAAATTACAGCGTGTGAATGCAGCTTATTATGTATGCAAAGTGCAAGTTTAAAAGTGTGAAAGCCCAAAACTCCCGTGCTGCATATTAATTCTGCAGCGTACACACGCATTGCATTCTTAAACTAGTGAGCCTTTAACGTCATTTTCTCCTCAATCCAGCTCTCTCAAGAACTTAAATTTAGTAATGGCGGATCATTAAATACGAAAGTTCCAGTTACAGTGCGGACACTTGAACCATGAACGCTATGCTTTATTTTCACTTTATTTGTACTTTTTTTCACTTATTTTAATATTTTTTTCCGAATTAGCCAAACACAGCTGCGAGTGGATGCAACGGCCGAGACTTTTTTCCTCGTTATTTTCAAAGTGGTGCCATGATCTCAAAACAATGGCAGAGACATTTTTCCAAATTTTTCCAAAGTTTTTTCTTCGTCATAAACAATCCTCCTGAACACACTTTTTCATTGCACTTTGAGATGGCAAAAGATGAGGTGGCGAAACTCCATCCAGCAATAAGCACTGTGGAAGTTCAGACGTTTATGTCCTGGGCTTGCACAATTTCTCGGATTCAATGTAATCAACAACGTCTGTGTTTTCGCATCAGAGGGAGAGACGTGTTGTTGTCCACATAGTTTTGAAGAACTTTATTGACATAGTCCAATACTAACTCGCGCTGTCGCAGAAATTTGTACTTTGGGAAAATCCCTGGTGGTGGAGATCAAGAATTATCTCTCAGTAAATATTTGGTAACATGCTTCCATTGTCGTAGATGCCCTGTTGTTGCTGCATGATTGATCCTGAGATTACACTGACCTAATTACTTCAAGAAAAATAATAGAAAGTCATTTTTCGCTCCCCAAAGAGCTTAAATTCAAACAAAAGCATCTAAAAATGCATCTGTTTAGATGAATGTAGTACTTACTAGTAAATTTGCCTGGAGCGTAGGCCATTTTGCGGTGAAACTGAAACCCGAGTCGACTTCAGTGAACGCAAATTAATTCCCGCCAAAAAAACCGCTAACATTATTTGGAACGCATGTATAACCAAGCACCAAAGCCTCTCAAACGTGTAGCGTGGAACGATAAAAACATGGAAAAAAGGAGAAAAATGTCTGTGCCATTGCTTCGGTTCACAAATGTGATTGGTTAGTTCTGGAAGAATACAAAAAAATAACTACAAAATAAGTGAAAAAAAAGTACAAAATAATAAAGTCAAAATAAAGTGAAAATAAAGCCATAGCGTTCATGGTTCGAGTGTCCGCACTGTAAAATAAACAGATGTCTTTTTTAAATCAAGGATTAAAACTTGGGTCACTTAGTGTTTTATAGTTTAAAATAGTTTTGAAATCCAAAGAAAAAATAATAATTGTTTTTTGTCCCAGGGGCACTTTAAAATAGACAGAAAAAATTCAAATCAATGTTTAGGTGGCCTCAGAATGGAAAATCAAGGAATACAAAGTCCACAAACCTTTCTGGTGAAGACATTTTTCTTCCTACAATTGCCGCGAAAACATGAAGATCTGAGCATTTTCAAGTAAGTTTTGACAACAGATGACATACTTAAAGCAGCTTTTCGGTTTTGAGAAACAAAAATGGCAACGTACTTTATTACTTCGAAGTTGAATTCAACTTTCAGAAGGTATAGTAAAGCCAGAGTGTTAACAAGACAGCAAAAAGCCGTCGGTAAAATCCTCACCAACATGTGGTCGTGCAGCAAAGCACGTCTGCAAAATTTGGAAAAGTTTTTGCTTTTAAATGGGGTTTTTCACTTCAGCTTGCATGAAAATGTATTGTTATTGAACTTCCTTCACATT
>JAHPZR010045072.1:2500-5000 GCA_019787425.1 Platygyra sinensis | reverse complement strand
ACAAAAATAAAACCGTATGAAACACAGATACCACAGACACAATGATCAAGTTTCAAGATGTCGGTTTGTTCAAAGTTCAATAAATTGAAGGGCAAATATTTCCAAATATAAGACCTCAACTTGACACGAAAGCAGGAATGTATTGTTCCTTTACCACGCGACAAAATTTCCAGACGAATCTGAGAAAATAAATACGCAAAAATGAGTTAACTATTGACTCCAGAGACAAAAACGAAACCAAAATAAAAACAGAATTTCCTTCTTGTACTATTTGGGGTGACATTGAGAAAACTACAAAACAATAAAACAAAACTCATCAAAAAAGCAACTGAAAACAAGAAAATAAATACATTTCTTCTCTGCACAAAGAAATTCCATAACAGCCAAAGAGAGATGGAAATTGTAAATCAAAAAGATTAAAAAACAAGCCAATTATTTACGAGATCAATCGTAATTTCAACTGTGAAAATTAGTGCATCTATTTCTTTTTCATTTGTTTTTCTAGTAGCTGAAAAGAAAATATTTGGAAACAAGCAAATTAAAGGAAATAAACAAAACCGCGTGGTCACCCATTAAATAACAGTGCAGAAATCCAACGTGGAGTTGCTTGCCTCAGATCCACAGGGACCAACTGAAAAGAAATGGAAAGGAAGTTCATTTAAAAGCATAAAAACTTTTCCAAATTTTGCAGACGTGATCTTGTGGTCTGCACGGACCCACATGTTGGTGAGGATTTACGACAGCTTTTGGCTGTCTCGGTAACACCTCTGGCCTTCACTAATCCTTCTGCGAAAGTTGAATTCAACTTCGAAGTAATAAAGTACATTGCCATTTTGTTTCTCCAAAACCGAAAAGATGCTGTAAGTATGTCATCTGTTGTCAAAAACTACTTGAAAATGCTCAGAATCTTCCGTTTGCGGCAATTGTAGGGAAAGAAAATGTCTTCACAGAACGGTTTGTGGGACTTTGTATTCTTGATTTTCATCTGAGGCCACCTAAACATTGATTGCATTTTTTCTGTCTATTTTAAAGTGCCCCTGCGGACAAAAAACATTATTATTTTTATCTTTGGATTTCAAACCTCATTTTAACTATAAAACACTAAGTGACCAAGGTTTAATCCTGATTAAAAAACAGACATCTTTTATTTTACAGTTCGGACACTCGACACCATGAACGCTATGGTTTATTCACCTTTATTGACTTTATTATTTTGTACTTGTTTTTCCTTATTTGTAGTTATTTTTTTGTATTCTTTCCAGAACAGGAAATATATGTTGTATTTGGTTCGTTTTGTCCTCTGGAGTCAATAGTTAACTCATTTTTTGCGTATTTAATTTTCTCAGCTTCTGTTTGGAAATTTTGTCGCGTGGTAAAGGAACAATACAATTCCTTGCTTTCTTGTCAAGTTGAGGTCTTAATATTTTGGATATTTTGGCCCTTCATTATTGAACTTTGAATAAACGACATCTTGAAACTTGATCTTGTGTCTGTGGTTACTGTGCATACGGTTTATTTTTGTGCTTTTGCTTGCTCTGAAATATTCCACAAAATTAGGGGTGCGTCGAGGAAAATTTCATTCAGGCGTCAATGGGATAAAAACACTTCCTGGCTGCCAGGCATCTAGCAGGACGTACCATGCTAATCAAAGTCAATCATAAAAAATGTTGATAAGACCGATCTACCGTCCAATGGCTTTGTGGTGCTACCCTATGTGCAGGGCATTTCGGAAAGGATCAGTCGAGTATTGAAGCAGCAACAAATCAAAGTCGCCTTCAACCATGAGAACTTTGAACAGTTTGTTCCCGTGACCGAAGCCCAGGAAAGGGTGACCGGCCACAGTCTGGCACAGTGTACAAAATCTTTTACACCAACTGCAGTTTTGTATACTACGGTCAGAATGAATGACTGAACGATCACTGAAAACTCGGATTGCGGAACACAAAAGGGGCTGTTTCCATGTTTGACCACAACTCTAAGATCTCTGCCATGTCCATGAAAACAACACGAAATCATGAACTCACTCTACACTTTCTACTCCAGAAATCCCACACTGTGAAATTTCTTACACCTTCGGAGTTCCAATCGTAAATACCTCCCCATGCCCTCAGAATTCCATAATCGTGAACCCCCCCTCCCTTCGGAAATCCTAAACAGCTGTCCGTGGTATAGGTTACTGGTATGGATATTTTCTGGAATCGCCCAATCAGTGTTTTAGTCAGTTCAAACAGTTGACAAATGCAAGCTGCTAGCCTCTTCTCCCTCTCCACTAGGTTGGCTAAATTCACCAGGTTTGTATGCCCCTTGCTTCTCCTTGCGCCTGTAGTTGTTGTATTAGTCCGATATTTAGCTTATCGATGATTAGAATCGATCAAAATCGATCGAGGTCGATCAAAATCGATCGAGGTCGATCAAAGTCGATAATCACAAGAAATAGTGCCATCGATTCTATCGACTTCGATCTTTGTCGATTGATTAGTATCGAATTCGATCGACCACT
>JAHPZR010045069.1:25000-27678 GCA_019787425.1 Platygyra sinensis | reverse complement strand
TTGAACGCCCTACTGAACCAACCTAATATCGGCGTTAATTTGATTTCAGATTTCGTATTTTTTCGGTGACGTTTTCTATTTTATTAATTTTTTCTTCGGTTTTGAACTTAGGCATTCAATATAAAACTACACAACACATCTAAAGTGACAAACATTGATGAGTTACGGTAGGTTCAACTGCAATAACTTAACACATTATATATGTGTAGGTATGGGGACAAGGCTCCTAAATCATTGCTTGCTCGGGTGGTCGCAAGTGTGTGGATGGTCGCAGGGATCATCCTACTGACGATGTTTACGGCCCAGGTCTCTGCTCGTCTAGTAACTCAGGAACTGGACCGTGGCAACCATTTGTTTGGTAAAAAGGTAAACAGGCAACCTATGTGCTAACTACACCGCATTTTCATTCTACAATCTATCAGGGACTAGAAAAATATTTGCGAATGGAGGCAAAAGTCAAGACCCCAAAAAATCTCTAAGGCTTCCAGCAAAACCCCAAAAAATCCCTGAACCAAAAATTAACCCCAAAAAATCCCATGCCGATTTTGTGGCCCTGAATAGTTCCAGAAAGAGGTAATGGTAAAACACAAAGAAAAACATTGGAAATTGAACACTCCTGTTTGTTTATTCATCATACCGGAATCTGAATATATCCTTTCCCTCATCAAGCGGGTGCTAGAGACACCCAAGAATGGTTTTGTTTCAACAGTAAAAAGGGAATTGCAGTGATGGTAAAGCCAATTGGCTGAATTGAAGCGGTTGAAGTCTTGTACACGGCCGGGCACCACGGGGCAATGCAGGCTATTATATAACACGTGCGATGTAAAGCGACACCATAGTTAACTAATTAATAGCAGTAAAACATGTTTGTTTGTACTTTATTCGCAGAACTACGCAGCCAGGGCACTACCAATTCTTTTTAATACCCCCAATCCGTACTCAAATCAGACTACCCAAAAAAATACTTGCCAAATTTTTGTACCCAAAAAACTCCCGGAATCGAAAATTTCAAACCCAAAAAAATCCTTCGATCGTTCCCGTCAACTTAACTCCTGAGTACCCTTCCCAACCCCCCCCCCCCCCCCCGGGGCCTGCCTCAAAGGTTTTAATTTCTCTGGACTCCTCCTAAGGAACCGAAATGTTTTCCAATTCCAATTTGATGTCAATAGACTGTCCACATGAAAAGCAGCTATAGCTTATAGTGTATATGGCTCTTTTTCTCAGTAGAATATTGCAGCCTAAGACGACAGTACCGGTCAAATGCTGCATGTTACCTCATACGACTTATGAACTCTTACGAATCGTTACATAGCTTAATATCAGGACATTCAGCCTGTGGTATTTTTCTTTCTATAGATTGGAGTTCCGCCTGGACTTTATAATTCATTATACGTTGATTACCAGATGACATATTCCATTTTGGAAGGTATTGCTAATCAAGTGATTTCAACTAATTCCAAACGACTGCAATAAGACTAATTTTATTGTACCCAAATATTACACAGCTTAAAATTTCTTCTTGAAAAATGGCCGAAAGAAAATATGGGTGCTGATTAGTTTTAGATCGCTTTTCTATTAGACACTTAGATTTTGAGCCCGAGTTTTCTATTGTGTGATAGTGTTGTGGAACCAAAAAGAAATATGTTTTTGAAAATCATGTTTTTATAGGTAAGCTTAGTTTTGGCGAGCCAAGGTTAACGCACATATGTGGAACATTCGGTTCTCGAGCACCTTTTCCGTTAACCGTGAAAACGTTTTATTCTTGGCCCTTTTGTTTTGTCGTTCACCTGTGATAATGTTTGTGTCGTTCTTGCGACCTTGGTTGACCAGCTCCCCTAGATAGATCCAAGGTTATTTGTTGCTAAAGATTATTCTATTTTCCTGGTTTTTAATTGGTTAATCTCTGCGTGCCTTATCGAGTCAGCTGCTTTCATTAAGGATTTACATCCGAGTACTTTGTTTTGTACCACCTGGGTTACTCTTGACATTAGTCTCGAGCGTAGCTGGAGTTAATATAAAAATGAGTACATTGTAAAGATTGAGGAGTTGTTCCAGTGGTAGTTCCAGTATTTGTTCCAGTAGTTGTATCAGTAGGCAATTGCTGTTAACGTTGTAACGCTGTAGATGACTACAAGATTAAACTGCGAAAAACCACCACTTCAGTGTCTCGGTTCCTCTTGTTAAGCAAGCGAGTGCCAGTGAAGTCTCCTACAATAGTTCACGAGGGCGCAGCCCGAGTCAACTATCACGCCTAGAAGTCGAGAGCGAATAATTTAATTGTACTAGTCTTCTTCAGACACTTCCAAAATACCTTCCCTTTGTTAACAAGGTTACACTGCTACGCTACCCACTATCTATCATAGATTATAGTTCACCACTAAATTTTCTCTGATTCTTATTGGTCTAAATTGATCAAGTGACGCGATAGTGTACATCCGCGGAGAGACACTGTCAGTCCATAGTGACAATCCACGGAAAATACCCGGAGGAATAGTAGTCGTCCGAGTACATTTTCCTGTAAGCAAGCGGGCTTATAGAAAATAAACAATTGAAATTGAATCAAGTCTGTTTTCTAGCATATTTGCACGCTTCGCTTCTCGGACAAATTTCCGCAGGACAGCTATCAACCGATAGTTCCTCGACAGAAACACTCTGTTGTTTAAATAGTAGATTCTACC
>JAHPZR010045069.1:15000-20000 GCA_019787425.1 Platygyra sinensis | reverse complement strand
CTCGTTTTTAAACGGTGGCGCAAGGGTACTCGGAAATGGCATATTATGAATATCTACTTTACAAAATAAACATGGTAAATTACTCTGGGTATACAGGAAACCTCAAACGGTATACTCTTTTGAAATGAAATTAAAACAGTGTGAAAGATTCAACCCAAAATAGCGTGTTTCCTCAAATGTATTTCCTCTAGTGGCAGATTTCACATTAAATGGTTGCTCAGTTATAATTCACAATTATTCACCGAAGTGGAGATGAGTGGTGGATATCAGTTCAGAGTATATGTATCACTTTTACCGCCGACACTGAGGTGAATAATTATTTGAGTATATACCTCACAAACTTAATAACTAGCGGCCCAAAGAGCAACTTTATTTGTGAAAATATATCGACAAAAACCATTTTGTTTTTCTTTGCCTGCTCGGAGGTGAATAGTACTTGGTTAATCACCTCCGAGCTAGCCAATCAGCGTGCGCGAGAAGTACTATTCGCTTGTGTGGTATATATAATAAGACATTTATCAAACAGAGGCATTTGACCTGCTTGTTTTGGTAATATGGCATTACAGGAGGTGAAGGAATTGTGGTAGGGGCGAATTCTGGAATAGAAGTTCTCTGATTTGCTTAGTAGTTTCCAGAGCCCAAATGGGCATTCAAAAATTCCACTTGGAGACAAAGTAAATAAGGACACGGCAAATATCTGTGTAGTCGTCGCTTCAGGAAGCTCAGTAATATTAGTGGTTAAGATATATATTCAGAAAATAACCTAAGATAAAGGAAAGCAGTTTGGTTAAGTAATGAAGGGATGTGTTCTTAAGTTCCAGTTGAGTGGGTAAAGAGGTTTTATTGTTTAAGAAATTTTAAAAAATCGCCATTGAGTAATAGAAAGGTAAATGCAGCGTAAGGGACATTATATGCCCAATCAAAACATCAGTGTAATGACATGACGATTTTATTATCAATAAGAAAATATGATTAAAGTTTTCAGAAGTGTTTTAGACATTAAGTTAACTATCTTGACTTCGTTTTTGTATCTCAATATTCCACTAAGAATTAACAGCAGTGAATAATTTAATTTTAAGTATAAACTTGTTATGGGAAATTGAGTGGATCTACAGTGATTTTTTGGACAGCAACTGCACTTGCAATAGAGGATACGATTGCAGAACAATAGTTTGGTGAGCAAATTAAAATTGTGAATTAAGAAGATTTTCCAAGATTTTGATCAGAATAAAATGTGTGAGTTGCTGAGCTTTTGTGCCTATTCACTTGTGTCTATTTCTACAAAACGCATTAACAAGCCAACTAAAGAGTCAATCTACATTTGTTCAGCTTTAGACAACCTCAATGCACATGGAGCTCTTTGGGGAGGTCATTCTATTCCGCTCCTACTGAATACCTTAATGCGACGTGCGCAGTGTAGATTTTGTTTCACGTTAATGGTTCCTCTGTCATGTTTTTCCCATATATTCCTGTAGAAGTCTTGCAGCCTGCTAGTTGTTGGAAACACCACTTGCATAAATGACGTTTAAGCCATGCTGTGTCTTTTCAGTTTTCTTGCTGTTTGCAAAACAAGTTGGCATAACTTCGCTCGATTGAAAAGAAATTCGAAAACAGGCGCTTTTGACCTTTGGGTGGCCAAAAATTGGCTACCAGCCAATCCCTTGCAGAAGGTCGTACAGAAAATCTCTGGCACAATTGACGAGCGGAAAAATTAGCGAATCACGAATCACGGGTATCAACATTTAATTTTGCCGATTCACGAATCATGATAAGCAAGCAAAGTGCTTTTATTAATAATCTGCTCTTACGCTAGAAGGAGTGTTTGAAGAAAGCAAAATCGTGAAAGGCTACGTAAAAAGGCTCCATATTCCAAATCGCAAACCTAAATCACTTTCGAGTCCTTTCAATGGACGACTCTAACCATTCGGAGAACTCGCGTCTCAAATCATGAAGAATGAAGTAGTAAAATCAAAAAAATATCAGTTCGTAATTCAAGTTCTTCACGGGTCACGCAAATCCTTCTGGACACGAACACGAAGAACAATTTCTTAAATTCGCATCGCACGGAAAATACAATCATTTAATCACGCATCCCGAAAATATCCCTGTACGACACTCCTTGCATATATCCGTGATAAACAACCTTGCAGTTTATTGTCTCTCCATTATTTGTTTTTTTTGCTGATTACGGATCTCTCGTAGATCCTACGTTGGCAGCGTTTATCGTTTGTCGTCCCTGCTCGTGTCTCATTTATGTATTTTCGGACCGTTGGTCTTTCAGATTCTATACGCTGTTATTTTTAAAGCATGGTACTGGCCATGCGTTCAAATGTTTAGGCTGGCCTTATCCAGCCTAAACATTTTTTGTGTGTTTTTTGAGACACCAATCTTGACGCTTTGTCTCCCTGCCCCCGAAACACGCACTGTGGCTAACTTGTGTTTCAGGAAACAAGTTGGTTGAGGTACGGAACTCGATATAGTGAACAGATCAGTTTGCAATTCATGTGCGTTGACTCTTGGGCTGGCGTTACATAGCTTTGCTGCGCAATGCTGATGAGTCCCATCAAGGACGAAACAACTGTCCGCTGTTGCGAACCTGCTTTTATCGGTTCTTGTTAACTTTTCCCACTCGCAGTCACAAAACTTCCAATATAGTGTTTGACGCTGGTCTGACAAAGTATTAGTGCCATGCTGGTAGGTGTTCCTTACAAGATTCCTTCCCAGTGCTGTTCATGATTACAAACACATAAATATTGTCACTATTTACCTTAAAGCTACAAGAAGGCGCAACAGAACCAGGGAGCTTTCAAATGTGGATGTGCAAAATAAAGTCCCTACCAATTATTATGTTTCGTTAAGCAAAAAAAGGCTACTTTTGGTATACTTATCACTAAAAGCGAAATAAGGAACTAAATCTATACTAAAGCTTCCCTTGACAGCTCCCCGCCATAACACGTGAAAAGAATGTTTGTATTAGTTAACAAAAAAACGCGGTCTTTCACGGTTATGGCGGGGAGCTGTCAAGGGAAGCTTTAGTATAGATTTAGTTCCTTATTTCGCTTTTAGTGATAAGTATACCAAAAGTAGCCTTTTTTTGCTTAACGAGAACATAATAATTGGTATAGGGACTTTATTTTGCACATCCACATTTGAAAGCTCCCTGGTTCTGTTGCGCCTTCTTGTAGCTTTAAGGTAAATAGTGACAATATTTATGTGTTTGTAATCATGAACAGCACTGAAGAAGGAATCTTGTAAGGAACACCTACCAGCATGGCACTAATACCTTTGTCAGACCAGCGTCAAACACTATATTGGAAGTTTTGTGACTGCGAGTGGGAAAAGTTAACAAGAACCGATAAAGCAGGATCGCAACAGCGGACAGTTGTTTCGTCCTTGATGGGACTCATCATCACTGCGCAGCAAAGCTATGTAACGCCAGCCCAAGAGTCAACGCACATGAATTGCAAACTGATCTGTTCACTATATCGAGTTCCGTACCTGAACCAACTTGTTTCCTGAAACACAAGTTGCCACAGTGCGTGTTTCGGGGGGCAGGGAGACAAAGTGTCAAGATTGGTGCCTCAAAAAACACACAAAAACTGTTTAGGCTGGATAAGGCCAGCCTAAACATTTGAACGCATGGCCAGTACCATGCTTTAAAAATAACAGCGTATAGAATCTGAAAGACCAACGGTCCGAAAATACATAAATGAGACACGAGCAAGGGACGACAAACGATAAACACTGTCAACGTAGGATCTACGAGAGATCCGTAATCACCCAAAAAAACAAATAATGGAGAGACAATAAACTGCAAGGTTGTTTATCACGGGATATATGCAAGGAGTGTCGTACAGGGATATTTTCGGGATGCGTGATTAAATGATTGTATTTTCCGTGCGATGTGAATTTAAGAAATTGTTCTTCGTGTTCGTGTCCAGAAGGATTTGCGTGACCCGTGAAGAACTTGAATTACGAACTGATATTTTTTGATTTTACCACTTCATTCTTCATGATTTTGAGACGCGAGTTCTCCGAATGGTTAGAGTCGTCCATTGAAAGGACTCGAAAGTGATTTAGGTTTGCGATTTGGAATGTGGAGCCTTTTTACGTAGCCTTTCACGATTTTGCTTTCTTCAAACACTCCTTCTAGCGTAAGAGCAGGTTATTAATAAAAGCACTTTGCTTGCTTATCATGATTCGTGAATCGGCAAAATTAAATGTTGATACCCGTGATTCGTGATTCGCTAATTTTTCCGCTCGTGAATTGTGCCAGAGATTTTCTGTACGACCTTCTGCAAGGGATTGGCTGGTAGCTAATTTTTGGCTACCCAAAGGTCAAAAGCGCCTGTTTTCGAATTTCTTTTCAATCGAGCGAAGTTATGCCAACTTGTTTTGCAAACAGCAAGAAAACTGGAAAGACACAGCATGGCTTAAACGTCATTTATGCAAGTGGTGTTTCCAACAACTCAGCAGGCTGCAAGACTTCTACAGGAATATATGGGAAAAACATGACAGAGGAACCATAAACGTGAAACAAAATCTGCACTGCGCACGTCGCATTCAAGTATTCAGTAGGAGTGGAATAGAATGACCTCCCCAAAGAGCTCCATGTGCATTGAGGTGTCTAAAGCTGAACAAATGAAATTGTAGATTGACTCTTAGTTGGCTTGTTAATGCGTTCTGTAGAAATAGACACAAGTGAATAGGCACAAAAGCTCAGCAACTCACACATTTTATTCTGATCAAAATCTTGGAAAATCCTCTTAATTCACAATTTTAATTTGCTCACCAAACTATTGTTCTGCAATCGTATCCTCTATTGCAAGTGCAGTTGCTGTCCAAAAAATCACTGTAGATCCACTCAATTTCCGATAACAAGTTTATACTTAAAATTAAATTATTCACTGCTGTTAATTCTTAGTGGAATATTGAGATACAAAAACGAAGTCAAGATAGTTAACTTAATGTCTAAAACACTTCTGAAAACTTCAATCATA
>JAHPZR010045069.1:0-10000 GCA_019787425.1 Platygyra sinensis | reverse complement strand
CCTGATAGTTGCCCTGCGGAAATTTGATGATCTTAAAACAAATATTTGCCCCAGAAGCGAAGCTTAGGGGGGAAATGTACTAGAAAACAAAAACCTACTTAATACAATTTCAATTGCCTATCATTCTAGAAGCCTGCTTTTTTACAGGAAAATTTTCTCCGATGACTACTGTTGCCCCGTGGACGGGCACTATGGGCTGATAGTGCCTCTCTGCGGATGAACACTGTCGCGTCACGTGATCAATTTAAACCAATAAGAATCATAGAAAATTTAGTGGTGAACTATAATCTGTGATAGATAGTGAGTAACGTAGCAGTGTAACTTGTTAACAAAGTGACAGCCGCTTCTTGGTTTTTTGGAAGTGTCTGTGATGAAGATTTAAATAAAGTTCTGAACGCGTAGTACAATTAAATTATTCGGACTCGACTTCTAGGCGTGATAGTTGACTCGGTCTGCGGCCTCGTGAACTAATACGCGATAGAAAACTCGAGCTCATAATGTAACTGTTTAATAGAAAAACAATTTTAAACCAATCAGCGAGGACACTTTCATTCGGCCATTTTGCAAGAAGAAATTTTTTAAAAGCTGCAATATTTGGATACAATAAAATTAGTCTTATTGCAGTTGTTTGGAATTAGTTTAAATCAGTTGATTATAGCAATACCTTCCAAAATGGAATATGTCATCTGGTAATCAACGTATACTGAATGATAAAGTCCAGGCGGAACTCCAGTCTATAGAAAGAAAAATAGCACAAGCTAAATATCCTGATATTAAGCTATTTAACTGCATAAGTCGTATGAAATATACATGGAGCATTTGACTGGTAATGTTGTCTTAGATTGCAATATTCTATTAAGAGACGATGCCATATAAGCCATAGCTGCTTTTCATGTGGACAGTCTATTCACATCAAATTGGAATTGGGAAACATTTGTTCCTTAGGACGAGTCCAGAGAAAAACCTTTGAAGCAAGACGAGAACAAAACAAATAAAAACCACATATATATGGGACCTGGGTGGGAGGCCAGCGCTCCCGTTACTGCGTCATCTCTACTCCCTAGAGCTCTTCCTAAGAATATTTCAAGCTTTAATCGACATTGTATTTCATGGGAATAATTCGGGAGTGCTGCTTAGGGCATGCCTGGTAATTGACCAGCTATGAAGTGTTGTTGCAGGTATAATACAGCTACAATTATGCAGGATATTCTACGGATCACAGATGTTACGAGGTGAGGTGTAGATAATAAGGGTATATACCAATGGGCATGACTAGGCATGCTAAATGGGATTTATTTCACGGGCATTCGTAAATATAAACAAGGCAAATATAATGAATATCTCCCCAAGAAATTCAAGGAATAATTTACGTAGCAAGTATCAGAGTACGTTGCGCATATTTAATCTTGTTTTTTTTAAAGAATGTGTCTGTTCAAACTGGGTACTTCAAAGATTCAAAAGCAAGGTCACAGGTTGTCTCAACGGTTGCAAATCCTTGATTTTTTCTCGTCGGATTGTAGGATGAAAAATGCGGTGTAATTACCACATAAGTTGCCTGTTTACCTTTTTACCAAACAAATGGTTGCCTTGGTCCAGTTCCTGAGTTACTAGACGAGCAGAGACCTGGGCCGTAAACATCGTCAGTAGGATGATCCCTGCGACCATCCACACACTTGCGACCACCCGAGCAAGCAATGACTTAGGAGCCTTGTCTCCATACCTACACATATATTTAACACTTAATGACCGGTCCCTTGGGGAACAGTGAATTTTGTTTCCCGAGAATCTCAATGTTTCCCGAGACGAAGTCGAGGGAAACATTGAGATTCGAGGGAAACAAAATTCACTCTTCCCCAAGGGACCAGTCATTAAGTGATTTGTTATATAGCTAAACAAAACAAAAACAAATTTTGAAAAACGCGCCGAGATTCCAGCGACAACATCAGGTCACGGCTCTGATCACGTGCAACTGCGGTCAACATTTCGCGGGGCACAGTGAACTGTTTCCCGTTTGACGTTATAGTTTTCGCAATGTTGCCCGCTCATGGCATTTGGCGGGAAACAGTTTCAGTGTTAGATGTCATGTGACCATGAACTAGCCAATAAATGGGCGCGCTGAAGCGGGAAAAACGCCAGCTATATAACAAAACGTGTTAACTCATGGCAGTTGAGATTACCGATAAGTGATCCCGCATAGTGTTAAACACATAGTGCTAGAAGAAGGAGGAAAATATGTAACAGCAAACCCCAACCTCACGTTCAGCGGTCCAGTTTCTTTAAACCTTGGTGGCCACTTATGAGAGGTAAAAATCAGTAAATTTCGGCTTAAAATAACCCAGAGGCTTCCTTCCGGGCCGAGTTGTTTGAAAGCTGTTTACCGGGTAACACAGGATTTCAAGTTCACGCTAGGGTTTTTTTCAACCTGAGCAGCCAACAGGTTCCGTGGGGGCGTGATAGACACAGAAATTTTTGAAATTCTTGGGGCTATAACTTTGGTTCATTTAAACGGAAACTGATAGAAGCAATAATACTTGAATCCAGAAATATTTTGGACTAAGTGTTTCCATGGTTACTAGTCACGTGACTCCCCTGTGGCCAATTAAAACATCGAAACTCCCAAAAGTTTCTCCTTCAAAAGTATGTATTCTCAAAATGTGATACATTGCAGAAATCCTGTGTATACAAAATTGAAGAACTTGTCCGATTTGAAATCTCAAATTTCATTTCTGTGACGTCGCAAAATGAGCTTTTTGCTCATGCGCAGTACTAATCCAAAAAATGATAATTTGAAACAACAACTGAAGAAAAAAACAGTAGTAAAATTTTCAGTTCATTATCTTCTATAGTTTAAGAGATATTGTTAACATTCCATTCAAATTTCAAAAAAAAGTTTGCACAAATTTGTGGCCTATTTTAGCATGATTTGATTTTTCCCCGGCGTGTTAACTGAAATATCATTTTTTCCCCGGGTTTTCACTTTAGATGTGTTGTGTAGTTTGATTAAATGCCCAAGTATAAAACTGAAGGACAAATATTACAATAGAAAACGTTGCCGCAAAAATACAAAATCTGAAATCAAAATTAACGCTATTATTGGGTTAGTTCTGTAGGGCGTTCAACAGTCCGGCGGACATCCATTTTTCTGAACATCTCATGAAGTCACTAAAATGGCCTCTGGGCTTCACAATTAGGAACCATCGCATCGTCTTTGCGGCCCTGACGTTTTAGCCCCTCGTATCTATCCCTTGAAACTAAGCGTGATGGTAAAGTGACAATCGAAGAACATGTGGAACGAAGCAAAGATGGTTTCTTTCGCTTTAGAGCTGCGAACAACCTGACCCTCAACGTTAACCGTATCAAGGAAATTGGAGTTAACACAAGTCCAAAATATGATTATTTTGAAGTTTGGCAACAAAAACGATAATGGACTTAATTTTTTATCAACAGACAAGTTCTATCATTTTTATTTTAGTTATCAGAAAGTCTAGGAAGATTCGTTCGGGCAACAAGAATGAGTTTTCTAAACGCTTCTCGGTTCCAGACCTAAAAAGGCTGATTATGCTGCTAAATTCCGTAAATTCAAAATAGCTACGACACAATTAGCGAAAAAATTCAAGATAAAGAAATTAAGCTGTCATCTTAAATCTAACGAAAACGTCCCCTGGGGGTAGGAAACGTTTCTTTGTTCACTTACCCAACTGTTGTCATGGTAACAACTGCCCACCACATGCCGTCAGCAATTCCCCGCCAAAATCGTCTCGGAAACTGCTCTGGATTTGATCCGCTTTCCTTGAAAAAAAGATCAACCTTTTGAAACCTAGTTTTTAAATAAAGTATGTATGTATGTAACTTGTTTGAAATTTTGTTGTTTGTTGTAGGAAGATGTGTTCGTTTGACTCCGGTAGATTATATTGGGACTTCTTTCATCTAGCGCTGCTGTAGGTGGCTGATCTTTGCAATAATAAAAATGAAGAAAGGTGTTTAACAAAATTATGGCATCTTTTATCGGCGTCAGTTCTTTAAAGGCATGAATTATTGATAATTAGTGATAATCGTGACTCAAAACCCTTTCAGTGGAAGCTCACAATACTTATGATGTGCTTATTTGTTTTTTGATCCGGCTTCTTCAAGAACCCGAAAGCTTTCTAAAATCCTTTTAAGAGCAGAGAAAGTTAAAGGGGCAACGTCACGTTATTTTGAGTTATTTTGACCATCGACAAAATTACCTTTAAATTTAAGAAAACCTGAAAATAATACCTTAGAAAGATAGGAAAGCACTAACGAGATAATAATAAACCATAAGGGAACAAGGATGGTTAAGGATGGAGAAGATTGACACGGATTACAACAACAAAATTGAACTGAAAACTTAGGCTAAATTTTTCAAACCGTTTAACCGTGGCGCATGCAGCTTTTTTAAAGAGAAATGTTCTAATGAGTCGGCGAAACACGCTACAAGTAAAGGAAACCAGCTGTTATACAACTTCTCTATTTATACTTACTAAAACCCAAATGATCATCCCTGCGAGAGCTGCACATGAAAAACACAACACCAGAAGAGGCCATAACTCTAAGATAGACAAGTAGGCGATGGTAGCGAGATCGTGTCGGCTCTTCTGTCGCACCAGCACTGGGTGAAAGGTATCAAACGTCAAAAAAACTTCCTCACGTTCGATGTTCGAGCTAAAAGCTGGAAACTCGATTAGGAGTGTTATCTTTGTGCTAAAGCCACTGGTGTTTAACTTTGAGCAGTATCTGCTGACGTTGATCAGAGTTTTATTCCACTCTCTTAATCGAGAATCAAATTCGGCCGAGAAGAACGGAAAATTTTCCTGGTAGGCGTAGTAGTCCCACTTGGTATGCAATTCTGACACATCATTTGCCTGGGTACCGCAGAAGTAAGCCAAAATGAACAAAGCTTCCAAAAGGGTCATTTTCAGTCAAGATGAAACGTCTGTTGTGATGAAGGCATCAGACAATATTCCGTTTGATTAATAGTCGCGCATAGGCTTGTAGCAAATATGGTGATTATAATCTGTCTGAGGCAACTTGTTTATTAGTTTGTTTTATTATGCGCGCTCATTATTATTGTTTAAATGAATAATTAAGACTCAAAACTTCATGGCATGTGACACTTTCACCAAACGGAGCATTCAATCATACAAACATCGGAGTATTTTGTTGTACTGAGGTACAAGAACACTGACAGGTCTTTTCTAGGCTTCAGCAAAAAGGTGTCACACCTTCTAACACTAAATTGTTAGATCAGTCACTGAGCGGCGTTTCATGATTTTAAGCGGGGTAAAGAGAGAATAAGACCAATCATACTCTGGCTTTTCTAATTTTAACAGATGCTGCACATATTAGCATCCTTAAGGGTTTCAGCGAACTCAAGAGCGAACATCAGCATTTCGCCCAGTGCTGTTATCGTTATCAGAGGACGGTCTGTTCGACCGCCAGGTGATCACACTACAAAAGTTAGTTTTCTCATTGAATCTTTCACTTTCAGTGTTGGAGAGGGAGTGCGAAAGGTGTATTTGCCGTGGCCAAAGTTCATCTAAATTACAGTGACCGAGGCTGATTCTCAGCCACACACGCAGTGCGATGGTTTAACAAATGCGGTATAAAAGCTTGACTTTTTATACTGAATTTCGACTTAATGGACGAAAGCTCAAAATCAAGCTTGCAGGTTTTTATTAAAATTACGTTACTTTGCATAAAATATAGTTATTATCCTGGGGCAAGGGAAAGGTTCTTGGGTTTTATCATGCTGAGGTAAAAGACAACGGAGGGTAGAAAGCAATTGCCAGCGTAGAAAGTTAAATAAAGGAAATTTTAAACGTAACGTTAAATTTAATGCTTCCACACAATTCTTGTTTCAGGAATACATTTTACAGTTTTACGCAAGGTTTATTTGGGATTATTTTATTACTTTCCGAGTCTCAGATAAAAAAGTAGCGAAGAGACTAGTGTGCTAACAAATCTCAATGCTAAAAGAAGACGGGGGCATAAATTTGTATACATAGGCATAGTTAGTGATCGGTGACGGACAGATGCACATAAACAAGTTATAAGCAGATACAGCAAGGACACCAATTTGTAGATCTGACTGTTCATAGAAAATAACAAAACTAAAAGGAACCATCAAAAAGTTGTCAAATAGATGTCAAAAAAAAAGCTCATCAAAAACTGGATCAAAATGGCAACC
The DNA here is from genome assembly GCA_019787425.1 of Platygyra sinensis. Lineage (NCBI taxonomy): Eukaryota > Metazoa > Cnidaria > Anthozoa > Scleractinia > Merulinidae > Platygyra > Platygyra sinensis. Next base: position 3,792 of record JAHPZR010045069.1, on the reverse strand, counting down.
TGATGCTCTGGATTGTGCAAATAATTAGAAAACCAATTTTTAAGAGACGATGTACATCTTTAAGTGACGATGTACATCTATAACTCTGCAGAAAAACAGAACTAGGTCGAACCAAGAGACTATGGTCTCTTGCACGAACTTATAACGTGAGCAAAGAGAATCGACATTTTGATAAACCAAACAAACGAGGAACTTTCCTTTTTTTTTCAGCGCGTTCTAAATTAGAAATACGAAATATTTTCTTTGTGTTTCTACCGAGTTATAGATACACTCGCGAACGTTTTAGAACTCGAAAGAGCTTCGGAAATGGACATCTGCGGTTGGTCTTCCGACAGCATTTCTCGTTCTCATGAACTTATACGCTCCTAGACAGAAACACGGAGCATATCTTATGTTTCTTAATTACTAAATTTGTATTTAATCAGTAGGGCACTTTTCCTTGTTTTTCGTCGATACGACCATTTTGTTTAGTCGCGGCTATGTTAAAATTGAAAAAGTACCTTATTGCTTTTATAATTATTTCTCAAGAATACGCGCGAGTCTATGACGTCATAACCCTTGTTTACATTCTCTCATCTTAACACATAAATGAGTGCGCACTTAGTATCTCAGTTACGTTATAGCGTCTGATTGAAGTTGTAGTTTCACTGCAGCTTTAACTTTAACGACGTTGATCGAGAGACAACGAAAACAGCTCTAGTTTCTGGTTGATTTGTAACTGCTTGATGATGCATCAGGCAACTGTCAATTTTAACACGTTGACCACAGCAGCCACACACCTTTGATTTTCATTGGTCAAATCTAATATAATGGAACTGGCACACAGGAAAGCTGAGGGTGGTAAAGGGTATTTCGTGACTCGTGATCGGCCTTTTTTTCCCCGTGAAATGTGAAATGGCTAATTTTTTCCTCGTGAATCGTGATTTTCATAGTAGCCGTGAAACATGATTTGCAAAATTATTTTCCGTGAAACGAGAAATAACTGTTTAATTCGCCGTGAACCGTGATTTTCATTGTCTTTGTTTTTCGTGAATTGTGAAAAGGACCGTTTTATTTTCCGTGAAACGTGATCTAGACCCCCCTTTACCACCCTCAAAGCTAGCAAAAAGATGTAAAATCTTCTACTGAGGGAATCTGCGTTGTCGTTATTTTTAATTCCAAACTCTTCGGAGGTGACAAATGAGACAAAGCTTGGATCTCCGGACGCCAGTCAGAAGCAAGAGCTTGCAATATTGAACATCGCGTTTAATTTACCTCGTTGTTACTTGTCGTGTTTGTTCTCTTTATTATACACAGTGCCAACGCCAAAGAATGAAGTCAGTTGCTCCATCTATGCAGTTTTATTCGCAGAAGAATATTTTGAAAGTAGATGCAAATGCTACGTAGTGCTACGCATTCAGGCGGGTGTAAAATAAAATGGACACAAGAAAATAACTACTACATACAGACCATTTAGACGCGATTTTACCTTCTCTTTGATTCTTAGATTTTGATTCCCTTTCAAAATTTTCAACAGCGTCGCTCTTAATAATGCAAAAACTGTCGTCTACATACCGCTTCCAAAATTTCGGCGAGACAGAAGTCTCGTTGATTGCTATTTTTTCGATTTCCTCCATGCTTTCCTCCTGTTTTCTTTCTTTTGTCCTCGTATCAGTGAAAGAAAGACTGCTCATTCCCATATTCAAAAGATGGCCCGTTAACACCCGTTACAGTCTATTTAATAAGGGACTTAATCTAAACACACACTGGTTTTTAAACTTTTTTTCGTGGCTAAGATTAATTCCAAACCATGGCAAAGTATACATTTTTAGAAAGCTTAAAGACCAAAAAATTATAGAAAAATACTTTTGTGCCCTAGAACTGTATTGCAAACCTGACACCGGCTGAATTAATCTGCCACATGCTGTTCTATGCCGTAGCTTACTTGAGAAAAGATAACTCCTGCAATAACTGAATCAAAAAGAATCATATAAACTCTTGGTCTTCGGCCATCGTAACTTGATTAAAAAGATAAAACAAACAGCGGTGATAAACATATTGAAAACTTTCATTTTATAATCTTGACGTTTCGTATGCTAGTCAACATACATTTTCAAAAGAATAACGGTTACAAATTTTTGAAAAGCTATTTATACTGTATAAATGGGGGTCTGGAACCTAGACAGAAAACAACTGCAATCAATAGAAATTTAAGACGTTTCAAACGGAAACTGTCTGTAAAGGGACAATGAAAAGGCTTTCTAATAGAGTAAAAGCTTTTCACTGCTGACATTGGCATTCAAAGCTGGCTGTAACTCTTGAATAAACAAGGTCTCCTTAACTTTACAATGGTAGTCAGTCTTGCCAGATGCCAAAATGTCAAAATGGTCCCAGTTGATGTTGTGGCCAGTTGTTTTAACGTGATCAGCAATTGCAGAAGAGTGATCGTGTTTCGAAAGGGCCTTGAAATGTTCCGTTTTCCGGTCGTGAAGTCTTCGCTTCGTTTTCCCAATGTAAAAATCTTTGCAGTCCCAGCAGTTAGCTTTGTAAATGACTTTGGATAATTGTGATCGGTTGAGTCGGTCTTTGTATGGGAAGAAGGATTTGATGCGTCGGGTGTTTTGAAAAATAACTTTAACATTAACAAAAGAGTAGAAACGATTAACACAAGATTTAAGACGCTTAGTAATGAGGTTGCTATGGAGACCTATATAAGGTAATAAAATAATAACATCTTTCTTGGGGACCGTTGCAACGGGTTCTTTTGGCTTATTCTTGTTCTTGTTCAGGACATCATTGATATTAAAAGTGATGATGCCCTGAGGGTAGCCATTTTGCAGCAAAAGCCTTTTGAGATCCTCGACAGCGGATTGTAACAATGAAGCGGTGGAGCAAATACGGAAGCATCGATAGGTTAGCGTGCGGATAAGATTGATTTTGTATTTGCGTGGTGTAAATGAGTCCCATTTAGTATAGAGTCCAGTAAATGTCTTCTTCCGGTAAACAGATGTGACAAAAGTGTTGTTTGGGCAGCGTTTCACAAGAATGTCCAAAAACGGAATCTCTTCTGCTTGTTCAAATTCAATAGTGAATTTGATGCTATTGTGACGGCTGTTGAGGTACTTCAAAAACTCGTTAGCGGCGTCTTTGCTGTCAAACATGGAAAAAGTGTCATCAACATATCTATACCAAAGTGTAGGGTGAAATCTGGGACTGTTAGTTAGCCATTTTTCTTCAAAGTCACACATGAAAATGTTAGCCAAAACTGGGCCTAAAGGTGAGCCCATGGCAACACCATCAAACTGGTCGTAATACTGACCATCGAAGATAAGTGGCTTTTCTTGGTAGCAAAGTCTAACAATTTCTTTAAAACAGGACGAGGTATTGCTGGGGAATCAGGAAGGGCGTACAGCTTGTCTAGACAAATTTGTATTGTTTCGTCAAGTGGCACATTTGTAAACAACGAACAGACATCGAAAGAGCACATTATTCCATTATTATGTTTGAAAGATTTAGCCCAATCAGCAAACCGAAATGAATCTTTAACTGTATGTTGATTAGTGGAAATCGGCTGAAGTATTCCAACAAGGTAAGGACGCTAGGTTTGTAATTGCTACGGTTCACTGAGGAAACAATAGGCCGGAAGCGGCATCCAGTCCTTGTGAACTTTTGGGAGGCCATAAAAAACACCTGGGGAAGACCCACCGGGTAAGATCTTCTGGAAAAACTGCGTCATCAATTAATTCCATCCTTCGTCAGTTTACGCAGGTAAGATTGAAAGGCTTCTCTTCTCTAGCTTAGGAGGGATTGCTG
>JAHPZR010045067.1:47500-48841 GCA_019787425.1 Platygyra sinensis | reverse complement strand
AAGTGCGTTTTTAAAGAAAACAAACAAGCATGACCCCAGTGCCATATAATAAACTACTAACTAACTGTTCAAGTTCGATGTTTTAAGTGGCAGGTAGTTTGTAGTCTAAACAGAACGCAGGGATGTCGGAAACAACCACAAGGTTATTTATTTCAGATGAACGCAGTAGCTCCACTCAAGACTTCACAACAAGCACACGCTAGGCTTGAATAAACTCTCCTCTGCTAAACTTTACACTCGACCTTTGTCACTCTTGTATAAACACAGCCTCTTGCCAGATATCCACGTAACCTCTCTGTTACACTTCAACAAACACGACCTCTGTCGTCACCTTACACGCGACCTTCGTCACACTTCAGTAAACACTACTGAGTCACGAGATAATTCTCTCTAAACACTCCTGGGAAAAAACCATAAGAACTACACCGATTCGCTTATATACTTTACAGCATAAAATTCTAGAACTTTCCGGCTCTACTAAATAAAGTAACATTACAATGTAAAGCTATTTACAGCACCAGACGTAAACGATTTAAATAAATTGCTTAGTCACCGTGACAAGAATAATTAAATATGCACGAAAGTTCGAGACTAAATTAGCATATTCGCGAATCTTCCAAGTCACGCAACAATTTTTCGTAATACTAACCTAGCTAGCTCGAGCCGTACTGGGGAATATTGGCCCTCGACCGTTTGGTACGGACCTCGCTGCGATCGGTCCGTACTGCCACGGCCCGGGCCAATATTCTCCAGAACGGCCCTCGCGCTCGGTTAGAAAGAGGTTAATAGTAGGGGCGTTGATAGTCGACGATAGTTGATGATAGTCCATGATAGTTGAAGCGCGTGCTTCCGTTTGACCACCAACTATCATGCTCTATCATCGACTATCATCAACCATCATTCATTTTGAGCTTAGGGCCTGTTCGCACTACGCAAAATTTTGTTTGTTTTGCCAAAAAATCTGTCAACGCGAAGCCATTTCCAAAATTTTGCAAGCGGAACGAAACTGCAAAGATTCCTTCGGCTAGCTTTGGAGGCTGTAAAAATTTTGTCAGGCGAGAAAATCCTTTGTTCCTTGACATCCATCCGTCATTGGGTTTATTTGAAGCATCAGGCTATTTCGCTACGGCTACGGCGTTTGGAAGTCACGTTTTGTTCCGGTAGGCGTTCTGGAGTTGTCTGTCAAGTCGCCTTCGTTTCGTGTGAACGTGAGAACCTTCATTTTGGCGTTGTCTCTAGAACGTGAGTATTTTTCTTCCACTAGCTCGTCTCAAAGTTGTTGTAACATTTTTATTTTGGTCTTGTTACCTTTCTAGAACTATTTTCTTTCATGTTGTTCAA
>JAHPZR010045067.1:27500-42500 GCA_019787425.1 Platygyra sinensis | reverse complement strand
AGGGGGAAGACTGAGTGATAGAAATGATCTCAACAACCATCAGGTTTGAATAAACTTTTTTTGTGTAGAGACCCAATGTATATTTAATGCAGAAATCTCAAATGTAGCAGAAACAAGTCAACTGTCACCTGAGATTCTGAGAACAAAACACTTCCTGCTTTTTTTAGTTTGCAACATGTAACAAATAACCTGAACTGATGTATTTGCTGACCTAAGTTAGCCTCTCTTTTACTTTCTTTGAACTAATGTCAGAAAACATCTCTCAGCTAGATAGTTAAATCTGGTGTGTGGAAGATGTGGAACTGTCAACCAGGATCTGTTTTTTTAGTACCTCTGTGCCAGACTTACTTTTAATATTCTTATCATTAGCATTACTAAAATTATTATTATTGTTATTATTATTATTATTATTATTATTATTATTATTATTATTATTATTATTATTACTATTATTATCTCTACCATCACAGTCTTTGCTGGTGTTCTTTTATGTGTATCAGCCGGGTAAAAACCATGCACCTAGTGTATCAGTCACTCAAGTCTTTCTGTTCAGATACTAAGCACCTTTCTGAGGATTCGCGCAGATCCCAGCATGCAGATCTTTTGAATCTCTGTCACATTAGCTCTCTACTTTCTCGATGTTTTCTACCATCCCCTTCTTTACTGTGCCAAGCGCACCAACAACTACAGGGATTCACTATGGTTATTATTATTATTATCATTATCATTATCATTATCATTATCATTATCATTATCATTATCATTGTCATTGTCATTGTCATTGTCATTGTCATTGTCATTGTCATTGTCATTGTCATTGTCATTGTCATTGTCATTGTCATTGCCGTTTTCGTTATCGTTGTCGTTATCATTATCGTTATTATTGTTATTGTTATTATTATTATTATTATTATTATTATTATTATTATTATTATTATTATTATTATTATTATTATTATTATTATTATTATGATGATGATGATGTAGAATTCAGCTCAGGGTTTTTCTCTGGATAGAGATATCCAGTCAAGTCTCATCCCGAGACCTCAGACTTCGACACTTTTCTGAGGATATGTGCCGATTCGAGGAGTGCTGACTTTTGCATCGTTCTTGTTCGGTCCTTAATTCCTAATTGTTCCAAGTGGCCTGCCAGTTTCTTTGACACTGAACCCAATGCACCTACTTAACCACTGGCACCCCTTTTGTCCTTGATTTCCAGATCCTTTTAACCTCTCTTGCCATAGCTGCGAACAGGCTCCCAGCGAGGTCGGAAAAAAAGTTCGGCGAGCGAGTGGGAGTCGGAGCGTCGTGACTCCGCGAGCGAAGCGAGTGGGACGCGGGGGAGCCTGTAGACATTGTTTTCAATGTACCGTTCCGCCCCTTGGTGATTAGCCTGTTACATATCTGTCAAGGAGGTAATTAAGTATGTCAAAATTAATGGGTTTCCCCGCGCTGATGAACCGGCGTTTTATAACAATCTACCGTAATTGATGGTAAATAAAGTAGACAGGTCAAACACGACTCCTACGAGAAAATGAGAAAACTAGAGCCGTTAGATCGTGGTCATCATGCTGGGCGGCAAGTTTTAAGAGGTCTACAATCACAACTAAGCCGAACAATGGCATATACAACACGCAACACAGTCGACCAGACCTGCGCGTAATGAATTAAATTTAAATCCTGTGGCACTAGAACAATCAAAGGAGAAATAAACCTATACATCGAGCTCCAGGAACATAAGTTCGATCAGATAGCTGCAAGAAACATTAGAATTTCTCTAGACAAGCCTATAGCTTTCTCGAAGTAAAGCTACGAAGGAAAACGTAAGAGGGCAAATATGACACCCGTGATAAGAATCTACCTACTCTATTTGCAAACAGTTCTAATCATAGCCGGGCCCGGCGTCACAATATAGAATGCGAGTAAGCAACACGTTCACGGTAAATGTCATATTTTGTCCCTTAAAAGCAAATACTTGGAGACTTAAAAAACAAATCTTGCAATAGAAATGAGCCAAAGCAATACTCTAAGACATGGCAAATTATAGAGCTGTCAAACTCAACGAAGCAACACGCAAATAATTAACAGCGGAAATCATGCAAACCTATGACTTCTTAAAATTTGCCGCATAGCACGATCTAACGGCTCTAGTTTTCTCCTTATAACACAATACGAAATGCCTTTCATGAACAAGAGTGAAGCGACAAAAAGGTCGAAAGACCGAAAAATAAACGGCAAATCTACAAATGGCCCGAACCATAGGAGTCGTGTTTGGCCTGTCTATTTTATTTACCACTGTTTACCATCATAGACGCGGCAGCAATTGAAAAATAAGGCTCTTCCCGAAACGAGTCCGTAGAATTCCGAAAACATCGCGCTTCCACGCCACAGTTTCCAGGCATAGCTTCTTCTCACGTTTCAAACAAGAGATATGACGAAAATGTTGCAAAGAATTGCTCAAAGCTGCTTAAAATTCGTCGTCAGTGAACTGAGCAGTGCACACGGAAGCCGTTGTTGACGGTCTTGGCAAGAATTATGCTAATTTACAAGCAATTGTCAAGATCGTCTGTCAATTATTTATCTCAGAGCTGTCAACAGTCATCGATTCAACCAATCAGATCCTGATACCAGGAGCTGGTATCATGGAACGGCGGCATCAATAGAATGTCTACAGGCTCCCCTGCGCACTCCCTCCTCACCAGACCGCTCTCGGCTCGTCCCGCTCGCCCTAGTAAGCCCTAGACTACACTCGGCTATCTCGCCCTAAACCCAACCGAACCGGGAGCCTGTTCGCAGGCTACTCTTGCCAGGTCTGAGTACTTTTCGTACTTTTCAGTTTATTTCTGCAGTACGCGTATGTCCACAGTGATTGTTTCCATGCCTTCTTTTTCTGAATTACAATGTCTGGCCTCCTGTGGTGGATTTCACGGTCTGTTTGGATAGTAAAGTCTCGCAACAGTTTTACCTCCTCATTCTCTTCTACGCTTTTGGGGGAATGCTATTATTATTATAATTATTATTATTATTATTGTTATCGATCAAGCATGGTGACGAGCAAACCCTGTTTGATCGCGCGCACCCGCTATCATCATCTTGGACACATTTCTCAGAGGAGTGTGAACGCATGAGAGGAGTTTTCCGAAAGCTGAGGTATCCGAATCACCTTATTGATTCTGTCATCAACAAGTTTATCACCTCGAGAGTCGCGGTGGACCAGTCTAAACAGCATACCGATAACGTCATCCGGATAGCTATCCCCTATAAAGATCAGGATGCTGCAGTGTCTGTCAAACGGCAACTTAGAGATCTTAGCAGCAAGGTGGGAAAGACCATTCAACCCGTGTTTACTAGCCGCAAGCTTAATCAAGATCTAAGCCTGCGTGAGCCCAAGCCCAACATTGTAACCCAGCAATGCGTTGTTTATTTATTCAAGTGTGACCTGTGTGATGCAGGTTATGTTGGGTATACAAAGGGCCACCTTCACACGCGCGTTGAGGGACACCGTCAAAAGGCGTCATTAATCTGCAAGCATTACTACAAAGAACATAACACTGCTGTTCCGAACAATTTCTTAGCACGCTTCAATGTAATCAAGAAATGCATGAACAAATTTGACTGCCTTGTTAATGAAATGCTGTATATTCAAGAGCTTAAACCAACATTGAATGTGCAGTCCGATTCTCTTCGTGCTAAAGTATTTAAGTAATTAGCTTGCCGCTATGTTATGCAAATTCGCTTCAACTTAGCCTTTTTACAAACCGCTTTTTATCATTAATTATGTAACCTTGATAATGGCGCAAGATGCACCGAAACGTCGGTTCCTATCACTCATATTTCTTGTTTCAATATTACTATTATTACTATTATTACTATTATCGCTACTACCACTATTATTACTATTATCACTATTATCACTATTATTACTATTATTATTGCAAATAAAATAAAGTTACTTTTTTATTACTATTATTACTATTTTTACTATTATCACTGTTATCGCTGTTATCACTATTATCACTATTATCACTATTATCACTATTATTACTATTATCACTATTATCACTATTATTACTATTATTACTATTATCACTACTATCACTACTATCACTATTATTACTATTATCACTATTATCACTATTATTACTATTATTACTATTATTATTGCAAACTAAATAAAGTTAAACAAAAAGAGAAAACAAACAGCTGTTAAAAAACATAACAGTAAGGTTTCGCATGGTATATTTAACTTGACGTTTCGTATGCTACAACATACATCTTCAGAAGTGACGGTTACAAAATATGACGAGATTTAAAAAGACAAAAAACTAAAGCGAGGTATTGATAACTAGCTAGACAACAATGGAAAAAAGAAACTACATCCGGTGTGAATTAATAAAGAAGGAGATTTTCACTACCGACGTTTTCATTTAGGGCGGGTTTCAAGTCCCGTATTAACAATGTTTCCTTGGTTTTACACTGTAAATCACATTGACCACTTGCTAAGATCTCAAAATGGTCCCATTTGATGTTGTGACCAGTGGAAATCGAATGCTCAGCAACAGCGGAGGCGTGACCAATTTGAGTGAGAGCTTTGAAGTGCTCAGTCTTTCTGTCATGTAATATTCTTTTAGCTTTGCCTATGTAAAAAGCATCACAATCCCAGCAACTGGCTTTGTAGACAATCTTCGATTTCTGCGACCGGTTGAAACGATCTTTATAAGGAAAGAAAGACTTAATTCTACGAGTGTTCCGAAAAACAACCCTGAGGTTGACGAAACCATAAAACTTATTAACACAAGATTTTAATCGGCGTGTAATAGCATCGCTATGGAGACCTAAATAAGGTAAAACAAGGGTTACATCTTTCTTAGGAACTGTGAGAGTAGGTTGTGAAGGCTTGTTCTTATGTTTGTGAAGTAAATCATTAACATTGTAGTTAATAACGCCTTTCGGATAACCATTTTGAAGCAAGGAATTCTTGAGATCGGATAGAGCGGACTGCAATAAAGTGGATTTTGAACAAATACGTAAGCAACGATAGGTAAGTGTTCTGATTAGATTGACCTTATACTTCCTAGGAGTAAAGGAGTCCCACTTGGTGTAAAGACCAGTGAAAGTCTTTTTATGGTATATAGTAGCTGAAAATGTGTTGTGGTCACGCTTGATACAAACATCTAAGAATGAGATCACTCGATTCTCTTCAAGTTCCATGGTGAATTTGATGTTGGGATGTCTGCTGTTGAGAAAATCTAGAAATCTGGAAGCGGTGTCTTTACTGTCAAATAGGGAGAAAGTGTCATCAACGTATCTAAACCAAATCGACGGTCGGAACTGATTGTTCGTCAACCAGCTCTCTTCAAAATGACACATAAAAATGTTAGCTAAGACAGGGCCTAATGGAGAACCCATCGCTACACCATTAATCTGGTCATAATATTGCCCATCAAATATGAAGTGGCTTTTCTTCGTCGCAAACTCAAGCAAATCTTTGAGGACTGTTCGTGGTAGGGTAGGAGGATCAGGAAGACAGTATAATTTGGTAAGACAAATTTGTATTGTCTCGTCCAGTGGGACATTGGTAAACAAGGAACATACGTCAAAAGAGCACATAGTTTCATTGTCGTGTTTATGTGACTTCGCCCAGTCTACAAAAGTGAAGGAGTCTTTGATTGTGAACTGGTTAGTGGAGATCGGCTTGAGAACAGTTACCAGAAAAGAGGCAAGGTTGTAATTATATGTATTGATGGATGAGACAATAGGTCGAAAAGGGCAGCCAGTTTTATGAATTTTAGGAAGACCATAAAGAACACCAGCAGTTGAACCACATGGAAGAATTTTTCGAAATGTAGCAGCATCGATTATACCATCCCGCTTGAGATTTCGAAGATAGGAAATGAGGCTATTCTCTCGCGACTTTGTTGGATTGCATGACAACTTCTTAAATTTTGAATCATCACCGGAAATCAGCTGTTTCATTTTGTTCAGGTAATCCAGTCTGTTAATAATTACAACACCATTACCTTTGTCAGGTCTTGTAATGATAATGGAATTATCATTTCTTAAATCATTGAGGGCTGTCCATTCCTCCTTGCTTAAAATCCTTTTTTGTTTATCATAATCATAAGAGTAAATGTAGGTGTATTATTATTAGACACATTTTTGAGTTGACATTTTAATCTGTCTTTGTCCTCACTCGATAATGAATGATCTAATCCAAGAAGATCACGGTAAAGCATCTCAAAAGAACATTTGACATTAAGACTCAACAGATTTTGGTGGTAGACAAAAGCGGAGACCCCTTGCCAAAACCATTTTTTCAGCTTCTGTCAAGGCTCGATGCGAGTAGTTGAATATTATCTTGTCGTGGCCCAAATTCGATACCGTTGGTATTCCAAATCTTTGTTTCAAATTGTTGAATTTCCGTTCAAGCTTTAACGACAATCTATCTTTGACCTTCCTTGATTTCGCTTCAATAGTGGAACGAATGTGACTGAAGTCAAGTGGAGACAAAACCAACTTTAAGGCGGAGAGAGCTGATACATAAGAAACTTTGAATTTTCGACGAAGAATAGTTTTCTGCTTGATGTCAAACGATAATAAATCCTCCTTGAAACGGCGACAAGCTTTCGTGTCTTGGAATTCACGTCTGCTGAGCTTGAAATCGAGGAACTTTGGGAAGAAATGGAACAGCTTGCATTTCTGTAGAAAGCCAATATCCAATGTAACTTTGTTGAAACGTGAAAGATCCTTTTCAAAATCCCGAACCAATTTCAGCGTCTCGTGGTCATACCACTCAAAAGTAACATCATAAATATTCTTGATTTTTCGGCCATTTCAACTTCAACAAAAAGAGAAAACAAACAGCGGTTACAAACATAACAGTAAGGTTTCGCATGGTATATTTAACTTGATATTTCAACCAGTCGCAGAAATCGAAGATTGTCTACAAAGCCAGTTGCTGGGATTGTGATGCTTTTTACATAGGCAAAACTAAAAGAAGATTACATGACAGAAAGACTGAGCACTTCAAAGCTCTCACTCAAATTGGTCACGCCTCCGCTGTTGCTGAGCATTCGATTTCCACTGGTCACAACATCAAATGGGACCATTTTGAGATCTTAGCAAGTGGTCAATGTGATTTACAGTGTAAAATCAAGGAAACATTGTTAATACGGGACTTGAAACCCGCCCTAAATGAAAACGTCGGTTAGTGAAAATCTCCTTCTTTATTAATTCACACCGGATGTAGTTTCTTTTTTCCATTGTTGTCTAGCTAGTTATCAATACCTCGCTTTAGTTTTTTGTCTTATTAACTAGTTATTATTGCAAACTCAATAAAGTGTTGAAACAAAAAGAGAAAACAAACAGCTGTTAAAAAACATAAACCATAAGGTTTCGCATGGTATATTTAACTTGACGTTTCGTATGCTACAACATACATCTTCAGTAAGTGACGGTTACAAAATATGACGAGATTAAAAAGACAAAAAACTAAAGCGAGGTATTGATAACTAGCTAGACAACAATGGAAAAAAGAAACTACATCCGGTGTGAATTAATAAAGAAGGAGATTTTCACTAACCGACGTTTTCATTTAGGGCGGGTTTCAAGTCCCGTATTAACAATGTTTCCTTGATTTTACACTGTAAATCACATTGACCACTTGCTAAGATCTCAAAATGGTCCCATTTGATGTTGTGACCAGTGGAAATCGAATGCTCAGCAACAGCGGAGGCGTGACCAATTTGAGTGAGAGCTTTGAAGTGCTCAGTCTTTCTGTCATGTAATCTTCTTTTAGTTTTGCCTATGTAAAAAGCATCACAATCCCAGCAACTGGCTTTGTAGACAATCTTCGATTTCTGCGACTGGTTGAAATATCAAGTTAAATATACCATGCGAAACCTTACTGTTATGTTTGTAACCGCTGTTTGTTTTCTCTTTTTGTTGAAGTTGAAATGGCCGAAAAATCAAGAATATTTATGATGTTACTTTTGAGTGGTATGACCACGAGACGCTGAAATTGGTTCGGGATTTTGAAAAGGATCTTTCACGTTTCAACAAAGTTACATTGGATATTGGCTTTCTACAGAAATGCAAGCTGTTCCATTTCTTCCCAAAGTTCCTCGATTTCAAGCTCAGCAGACGTGAATTCCAAGACACGAAAGCTTGTCGCCGTTTCAAGGAGGATTTATTATCGTTTGACATCAAGCAGAAAACTATTCTTCGTCGAAAATTCAAAGTTTCTTATGTATCAGCTCTCTCCGCCTTAAAGTTGGTTTTGTCTCCACTTGACTTCAGTCACATTCGTTCCACTATTGAAGCGAAATCAAGGAAGGTCAAAGATAGATTGTCGTTAAAGCTTGAACGGAAATTCAACAATTTGAAACAAAGATTTGGAATACCAACGGTATCGAATTTGGGCCACGACAAGATAATATTCAACTACTCGCATCGAGCCTTGACAGAAGCTGAAAAAATGGTTTTGGCAAGGGGTCTCCGCTTTTGTCTACCACCAAAATCTGTTGAGTCTTAATGTCAAATGTTCTTTTGAGATGCTTTACCGTGATCTTCTTGGATTAGATCATTCATTATCGAGTGAGGACAAAGACAGATTAAAATGTCAACTCAAAAATGTGTCTAATAATAATACACCTACATTTACTCTTATGATTATGATAAACAAAAAAGGATTTTAAGCAAGGAGGAATGGACAGCCCTCAATGATTTAAGAAATGATAATTCCATTATCATTACAAGACCTGACAAAGGTAATGGTGTTGTAATTATTAACAGACTGGATTACCTGAACAAAATGAAACAGCTGATTTCCGGTGATGATTCAAAATTTAAGAAGTTGTCATGCAATCCAACAAAGTCGCGAGAGAATAGCCTCATTTCCTATCTTCGAAATCTCAAGCGGGATGGTATAATCGATGCTGCTACATTTCGAAAAATTCTTCCATGTGGTTCAACTGCTGGTGTTCTTTATGGTCTTCCTAAAATTCATAAAACTGGCTGCCCTTTTCGACCTATTGTCTCATCCATCAATACATATAATTACAACCTTGCCTCTTTTCTGGTAACTGTTCTCAAGCCGATCTCCACTAACCAGTTCACAATCAAAGACTCCTTCACTTTTGTAGACTGGGCGAAGTCACATAAACACGACAATGAAACTATGTGCTCTTTTGACGTATGTTCCTTGTTTACCAATGTCCCACTGGACGAGACAATACAAATTTGTCTTACCAAATTATACTGTCTTCCTGATCCTCCTACCCTACCACGAACAGTCCTCAAAGATTTGCTTGAGTTTGCGACGAAGAAAAGCCACTTCATATTTGATGGGCAATATTATGACCAGATTAATGGTGTAGCGATGGGTTCTCCATTAGGCCCTGTCTTAGCTAACATTTTTATGTGTCATTTTGAAGAGAGCTGGTTGACGAACAATCAGTTCCGACCGTCGATTTGGTTTAGATACGTTGATGACACTTTCTCCCTATTTGACAGTAAAGACACCGCTTCCAGATTTCTAGATTTTCTCAACAGCAGACATCCCAACATCAAATTCACCATGGAACTTGAAGAGAATCGAGTGATCTCATTCTTAGATGTTTGTATCAAGCGTGACCACAACACATTTTCAGCTACTATATACCATAAAAAGACTTTCACTGGTCTTTACACCAAGTGGGACTCCTTTACTCCTAGGAAGTATAAGGTCAATCTAATCAGAACACTTACCTATCGTTGCTTACGTATTTGTTCAAAATCCACTTTATTGCAGTCCGCTCTATCCGATCTCAAGAATTCCTTGCTTCAAAATGGTTATCCGAAAGGCGTTATTAACTACAATGTTAATGATTTACTTCACAAACATAAGAACAAGCCTTCACAACCTACTCTCACAGTTCCTAAGAAAGATGTAACCCTTGTTTTACCTTATTTAGGTCTCCATAGCGATGCTATTACACGCCGATTAAAATCTTGTGTTAATAAGTTTTATGGTTTCGTCAACCTCAGGGTTGTTTTTCGGAACACTCGTAGAATTAAGTCTTTCTTTCCTTATAAAGATCGTTTCAACCGGTCGCAGAAATCGAAGATTGTCTACAAAGCCAGTTGCTGGGATTGTGATGCTTTTTACATAGGCAAAGCTAAAAGAATATTACATGACAGAAAGACTGAGCACTTCAAAGCTCTCACTCAAATTGGTCACGCCTCCGCTGTTGCTGAGCATTCGATTTCCACTGGTCACAACATCAAATGGGACCATTTTGAGATCTTAGCAAGTGGTCAATGTGATTTACAGTGTAAAACCAAGGAAACATTGTTAATACGGGACTTGAAACCCGCCCTAAATGAAAACGTCGGTAGTGAAAATCTCCTTCTTTATTAATTCACACCGGATGTAGTTTCTTTTTTCCATTGTTGTCTAGCTAGTTATCAATACCTCGCTTTAGTTTTTTGTCTTTTTAAATCTCGTCATATTTTGTAACCGTCACTTCTGAAGATGTATGTTGTAGCATACGAAACGTCAAGTTAAATATACCATGCGAAACCTTACTGTTATGTTTTTTAACAGCTGTTTGTTTTCTCTTTTTGTTTAACTTTATTTAGTTTGCAATAATAATAGTAATAATAGTAATAATAGTGATAATAGTGATAATAGTAATAATAGTGATAGTAGTGATAGTAGTGATAATAGTAATAATAGTAATAATAGTGATAATAGTGATAATAGTAATAATAGTGATAATAGTGATAATAGTGATAATAGTGATAACAGCGATAACAGTGATAATAGTAAAAATAGTAATAATAGTAATAAAAAAGTAACTTTATTTTATTTGCAATAATAATAGTAATAATAGTGATAATAGTGATAATAGTAATAATAGTGGTAGTAGCGATAATAGTAATAATAGTAATAATAGTAATATTGAAACAAGAAATATGAGTGATAGGAACCGACGTTTCGGTGCATCTTGCGCCATTATCAAGGTTACATAATTAATGATAAAAAGCGGTTTGTAAAAAGGCTAAGTTGAAGCGAATTTGCATAACATAGCGGCAAGCTAATTACTTAAATACTTTAGCACGAAGAGAATCGGACTGCACATTCAATGTTGGTTTAAGCTCTTGAATATACAGCATTTCATTAACAAGGCAGTCAAATTTGTTCATGCATTTCTTGATTACATTGAAGCGTGCTAAGAAATTGTTCGGAACAGCAGTGTTATGTTCTTTGTAGTAATGCTTGCAGATTAATGACGCCTTTTGACGGTGTCCCTCAACGCGCGTGTGAAGGTGGCCCTTTGTATACCCAACATAACCTGCATCACACAGGTCACACTTGAATAAATAAACAACGCATTGCTGGGTTACAATGTTGGGCTTGGGCTCACGCAGGCTTAGATCTTGATTAAGCTTGCGGCTAGTAAACACGGGTTGAATGGTCTTTCCCACCTTGCTGCTAAGATCTCTAAGTTGCCGTTTGACAGACACTGCAGCATCCTGATCTTTATAGGGGATAGCTATCCGGATGACGTTATCGGTATGCTGTTTAGACTGGTCCACCGCGACTCTCGAGGTGATAAACTTGTTGATGACAGAATCAATAAGGTGATTCGGATACCTCAGCTTTCGGAAAACTCCTCTCATGCGTTCACACTCCTCTGAGAAATGTGTCCAAGATGATGATAGCGGGTGCGCGCGATCAAACAGGGTTTGCTCGTCACCATGCTTGATCGATAACAATAATAATAATAATAATTATAATAATAATAGCATTCCCCCAAAAGCGTAGAAGAGAATGAGGAGGTAAAACTGTTGCGAGACTTTACTATCCAAACAGACCGTGAAATCCACCACAGGAGGCCAGACATTGTAATTCAGAAAAAGAAGGCATGGAAACAATCACTGTGGACATACGCGTACTGCAGAAATAAACTGAAAAGTACGAAAAGTACTCAGACCTGGCAAGAGTAGCCTGCGAACAGGCTCCCGGTTCGGTTGGGTTTAGGGCGAGATAGCCGAGTGTAGTCTAGGGCTTACTAGGGCGAGCGGGACGAGCCGAGAGCGGTCTGGTGAGGAGGGAGTGCGCAGGGGAGCCTGTAGACATTCTATTGATGCCGCCGTTCCATGATACCAGCTCCTGGTATCAGGATCTGATTGGTTGAATCGATGACTGTTGACAGCTCTGAGATAAATAATTGACAGACGATCTTGACAATTGCTTGTAAATTAGCATAATTCTTGCCAAGACCGTCAACAACGGCTTCCGTGTGCACTGCTCAGTTCACTGACGACGAATTTTAAGCAGCTTTGAGCAATTCTTTGCAACATTTTCGTCATATCTCTTGTTTGAAACGTGAGAAGAAGCTATGCCTGGAAACTGTGGCGTGGAAGCGCGATGTTTTCGGAATTCTACGGACTCGTTTCGGGAAGAGCCTTATTTTTCAATTGCTGCCGCGTCTATGATGGTAAACAGTGGTAAATAAAATAGACAGGCCAAACACGACTCCTATGGTTCGGGCCATTTGTAGATTTGCCGTTTATTTTTCGGTCTTTCGACCTTTTTGTCGCTTCACTCTTGTTCATGAAAGGCATTTCGTATTGTGTTATAAGGAGAAAACTAGAGCCGTTAGATCGTGCTATGCGGCAAATTTTAAGAAGTCATAGGTTTGCATGATTTCCGCTGTTAATTATTTGCGTGTTGCTTCGTTGAGTTTGACAGCTCTATAATTTGCCATGTCTTAGAGTATTGCTTTGGCTCATTTCTATTGCAAGATTTGTTTTTTAAGTCTCCAAGTATTTGCTTTTAAGGGACAAAATATGACATTTACCGTGAACGTGTTGCTTACTCGCATTCTATATTGTGACGCCGGGCCCGGCTATGATTAGAACTGTTTGCAAATAGAGTAGGTAGATTCTTATCACGGGTGTCATATTTGCCCTCTTACGTTTTCCTTCGTAGCTTTACTTCGAGAAAGCTATAGGCTTGTCTAGAGAAATTCTAATGTTTCTTGCAGCTATCTGATCGAACTTATGTTCCTGGAGCTCGATGTATAGGTTTATTTCTCCTTTGATTGTTCTAGTGCCACAGGATTTAAATTTAATTCATTACGCGCAGGTCTGGTCGACTGTGTTGCGTGTTGTATATGCCATTGTTCGGCTTAGTTGTGATTGTAGACCTCTTAAAACTTGCCGCCCAGCATGATGACCACGATCTAACGGCTCTAGTTTTCTCATTTTCTCGTAGGAGTCGTGTTTGACCTGTCTACTTTATTTACCATCAATTACGGTAGATTGTTATAAAACGCCGGTTCATCAGCGCGGGGAAACCCATTAATTTTGACATACTTAATTACCTCCTTGACAGATATGTAACAGGCTAATCACCAAGGGGCGGAACGGTACATTGAAAACAATGTCTACAGGCTCCCCCGCGTCCCACTCGCTTCGCTCGCGGAGTCACGACGCTCCGACTCCCACTCGCTCGCCGAACTTTTTTTCCGACCTCGCTGGGAGCCTGTTCGCAGCTATGGCAAGAGAGGTTAAAAGGATCTGGAAATCAAGGACAAAAGGGGTGCCAGTGGTTAAGTAGGTGCATTGGGTTCAGTGTCAAAGAAACTGGCAGGCCACTTGGAACAATTAGGAATTAAGGACCGAACAAGAACGATGCAAAAGTCAGCACTCCTCGAATCGGCACATATCCTCAGAAAAGTGTCGAAGTCTGAGGTCTCGGGATGAGACTTGACTGGATATCTCTATCCAGAGAAAAACCCTGAGCTGAATTCTACATCATCATCATCATAATAATAATAATAATAATAATAATAATAATAATAATAATAATAATAATAATAATAATAATAATAATAATAATAATAACAATAACAATAATAACGATAATGATAACGACAACGATAACGAAAACGGCAATGACAATGACAATGACAATGACAATGACAATGACAATGACAATGACAATGACAATGACAATGACAATGACAATGACAATGATAATGATAATGATAATGATAATGATAATGATAATGATAATGATAATAATAATAATAACCATAGTGAATCCCTGTAGTTGTTGGTGCGCTTGGCACAGTAAAGAAGGGGATGGTAGAAAACATCGAGAAAGTAGAGAGCTAATGTGACAGAGATTCAAAAGATCTGCATGCTGGGATCTGCGCGAATCCTCAGAAAGGTGCTTAGTATCTGAACAGAAAGACTTGAGTGACTGATACACTAGGTGCATGGTTTTTACCCGGCTGATACACATAAAAGAACACCAGCAAAGACTGTGATGGTAGAGATAATAATAGTAATAATAATAATAATAATAATAATAATAATAATAATAATAATAATAATAATAACAATAATAATAATTTTAGTAATGCTAATGATAAGAATATTAAAAGTAAGTCTGGCACAGAGGTACTAAAAAAACAGATCCTGGTTGACAGTTCCACATCTTCCACACACCAGATTTAACTATCTAGCTGAGAGATGTTTTCTGACATTAGTTCAAAGAAAGTAAAAGAGAGGCTAACTTAGGTCAGCAAATACATCAGTTCAGGTTATTTGTTACATGTTGCAAACTAAAAAA
Source organism: Platygyra sinensis (assembly GCA_019787425.1). NCBI lineage: Eukaryota > Metazoa > Cnidaria > Anthozoa > Scleractinia > Merulinidae > Platygyra > Platygyra sinensis. The sequence continues at coordinate 27,871 of JAHPZR010045067.1, read as the reverse complement.
AGCAGGAAGTGTTTTGTTCTCAGAATCTCAGGTGACAGTTGACTTGTTTCTGCTACATTTGAGATTTCTGCATTAAATATACATTGGGTCTCTACACAAAAAAAGTTTATTCAAACCTGATGGTTGTTGAGATCATTTCTATCACTCAGTCTTCCCCCTTCTTTGAAATGGCCTTCTCTCCTTGCAGTTGCTTCTGAAGCTGCTGTAGAATGTCCCCTCTCTAATTCTCTTGTTCTGTCACACAGTGTTTCTGCCACTATCCTTGATATATATCTAGAATATTCTTGCAATCCTGGTTTGTTCTCATGGGTGCAATCCCAGTTCTTAACTTTTTCAACTTCAATTTCGCATGTTGAAGCTTGTACTTCAAT